>NDGN011451565.1:0-15337 GCA_002564285.1 Tympanoctomys barrerae
AACTCAGACCCTTGTGCTTGCCAGGGAAGTGCTTATTCCACTGAGCCATCTCCCCGGCCCTCAGTTTTCTTTTAAATCTCTCATTATTGCCCATTAGCCCATGATATGCTCCCTTTTCTTCCCATACCTGTCCAATCACTTCCTCAAATTAATAATACATTTTTCTACTTCTCTACTTGGTGTGCTTTCCCTGCTTGAATATCCTCTCTACTTGGTTCAAATCAAATGCTGTGTACTCCAAAGTTGTTCCAGATCTCTGCTTCATTAGAATGTTGTGTCATCCTTTTAGAACGATGTATCAGTCACTTTCTTGTTCTGGGACAAAATACTTGATACCCACATCTTGAAGAAGGAGAGGTTTGTTTGGCTTACAGTGTCCAGTAGGCTCAGTCCATGGTTCCCTGGCTCCAACGCAGAAATGGCATGGTGGAGGGAGAAAATCTAGGCAACCAATGGTAGCTACAAAGCAAAAAAAGAGAGGGAGGCTCTGGAGACAAGAGTGTACACTTTCAGCTCATTTCCTCCAGTGACCTGCCTCTTCCGATCAGGTCCCACCTTGTAAGAGCTCAGTCAGCCAATCATAAATGAATTAATCCACAATGAGCAGAGCATCCCCAAGATCCATTCATCTTCCAAAAAACCCCAGCTTTGAGCACATGGGATTTGGGGTTGGAGCATTTTACAGCTAAATCATCACAAACCCTAATACACAGATGCTGGTTTTTATGTGGCTGCGTGCTCTTTGAGGTGGGTCATTCTATTTTATTAAACTGCGCTATCTCTTGGTAAGTCTTGTCCTAGGTTTATAGTAGGCACTGTGTGCTGAAAAATATGAAAAAAATCCAAATCTTTCCCAGCCACCAGGCACTCCTGAGTCTTTTTCCAACCCCTAAAGTACTTTCTAACACCCTATTTTTGAGCTGGACGGTGTTTTTAATCATCTTTGTTTTTTTCTTTTTCTTTTTCTTTTTTTTTGGTTTGCTGGGTGGATTGAACTTAGGACCTTGTGCTTGCCAGGAAGGCACTGTGTCATTAAGCTGTCTTCCTGGCCCCTCTGGACAGTGTTCAGAGAGTTTATGACACATCTGAACACAATCCCATGATTATAGTATATGATTATAGTATATGTGACTTGACTTGTGAATATTAGCTTTTCTCACTTACATTGTAATCCTTTGAGGATAAGGACACCTGTCTTACAATAACTAATAATGCTTAAAAAATTTCTTGGAACTAACAGGCCATAGTGGCACAGGCCTGGAATTTCAGCATTTTGAGAGGCTGAGACAAGAGGATCAGAAGTTCAAGGCCAACCTGGGCAATTTAGCAACACCCTATCTCAGAATTAAAAAAAAAAGGGGGGGTGTGTGGGGGAAGGTAGACTAAAAGTACAGCTCAGCCCTGGGTTCAACACGAAATTAAAAGACAAAATTAACCTGAATAAAACAAAACCTTTGGGATTAATATATACTTATTGGCTGAATTGCACAATTCACACTTTCAATAGTTGGGATGCGGTCTTAGACTACATTTTGCTCTAAGATAGAATCTCACTTAATGTTGGAATGTAGCAAAAACAGCTGCTGTTATCCATTGAGCACCTGTTCTAGGGACTTCACAGCTCTTTCTGATAATAACTGTAACAATAGCCCTCTAAGAAGGTGGTGCTTTCTCTATTTAGGAGAAGAGAAAACAAAAGCACAGAAAGGCATGCTTGTGATTTGATTTTAGATCTCTCTGGCTTTAGAGTCCACAGTGATCAATAATGAATATGTGAGTGAGCTTGTATTTCTCTTAACTGCTTGCAGTACTTTGCACCTAGTAGATTCTTGCTGCTTACCCTTCAAGAGCTGCCTATCAGCTGGGACACTGCAAGTGCTGAATATTCAGCTGCCCTGCTCTTTCTCAGGCAGCAGCCCTGTGACCATTCTGGCACTCGCTGAAAGCCCTGTGCTCGCCACCTCCCAGAAACAGGGCCACAGAAGTGCACACTCGGTGTTGCTGCTGTGGTCACTATCAGGGTGAGACACTGCCTGTGGTAGGGAAAAGCCTTCCAGACACTATGCTTTTAATAGGGCAGAATGAGACCCTGGAGAGACCACCTCAGGTAGCATCTTTGCACGTGACCGTGGGGTTTGTAGCCTCAACAGGCAGTGCTGCATTGGTTGTATTAGAATAAAAACAGCATCTAGCACATAACACTTGTTGAGTGAATACATTGTTAGTCATCAGAATCACCTAAGACATTAATAAAAATGCAGCAGCCCCTCACTTATCACGGAGGTTATGTTCCAGGCACCCCAGTGATAAGTGAAAATCAGTGAAGTAGCAACGTTATATTTATTTTAGTATTTATATATTTTAAGGCTTTATAAATCTTTCCCATACTCCTATAAACCTTTCTCACACTTGTAAAAACACTTCTGCTTTTAAACATTTTCTAAACTCACAAGCCTACGTAATTTTAATGATATACATATACTGTATAGTACTGCAAAATCCTGCAATATAACAAAAATATTTAGATAAATAGTCTAGATTAATATTTTTTGAAAAGCTATGAAAGAGTGAGTCCGTACAAGTCAAAGTGTGAAATAGTGAGGGATGACTGTGACCCAATTAGACTTCAATCTAGACCTAATGGATTTGGATTTGCTGGTTTGGGATTATACAAATTTCTAAGCATCCAGATTTGGCATCTAAAATTTAGTATCCAGTTATCTATTAATTGATAAAAGAGGGGGCCTGCCCATTAGCTCAGTTGTTTAAGTGCCTACTTAAAGCAGTCAGGCTCAGGATGCTGTGGTTCAGTCCCCAGATACTCATGGCAAACCACACCTGCACTGAAGGCATTCTGTGGCCACAAAAAACCTTCTGGGCTGGGGAGATGGCTCAGTGGAATAAGCACTTCCCTGGCAAGTGCAAGGGCCTGAGTTCAATCCCTGGTTCCACAAAAAAAAAAAAAAAATTGATAAAAGAAAATCAAGACATAGGGAAACATTTGGATGTAATAACTGGATTATTTCATTTTGGATGAATATGGCAAAAATGCTTTCCTATTCTTACTGTGTTTTGCAGCTGGAGGGGTTTCCCCTTCTAACCTCTGGGCAGGGGTCAGTGAATCCAGTGGGAAATTTGAATTTTCATGATTTGTATATATTTTGTGTTTGAACTTTGAATCCTGCTTGTGTTCTGTGCTAGATGCCATATGAACGAGGGCTCAAGGCTTCTCTTCGGTCTTCAGTGAGGTGAGAAGCAGGTATATAAGCGAAATGCAGCTGAGGGCTGGGGATACAGCTTAGCAGCAGCACAGTACCCATCTGACAAGTGCAAGGTCATGAGCTTAATTCCTAGTACCAAAGAAAGAGAACAGAATAAAATGCCAGTTCTGAATAAGTGTCAGGGCACATAGGGCATACAGGGCAGCACAGTAGAGACAACAGGGCCTTTGCTGCTATGGCTGTCCAGGTAGGTACACCAGAAAGTCAGGTCTGTGACTTCCCAAGGAAATAGACTTCCCATGTAGGTTGGTAAACAGGATGCTCCAAAGTGCAGTGTCCTTGCAGGGACATTTCCCTGGGAGATTGGAAAGTATTCAAAGGTGATTTGATTTATCTGCTGTCCAAGCTCAGCAAAAACAACTCTCTTTATGGGCCTCTTGGATCATTCTGTGGGCTCCAGTGTTATCTGGTGGTATCTTTATTTGGATGTCATTAAGATAAAGAGAGGAGAAAAAAGTTTTGAAAATATTGCACTGCTTGAAATTTTGGTCTGTTGTCTGCATTTCTTTAATCTTTAGGCTTCTCACCCATGAAAGAGAAGTAACATTTGTTCTTATTGTGGGACTGCTACTAGGATCAGATGAAATTAGGTATGAAGATAGTTTGAAAGTATAAAACGCATGAGAAAGGGTTCCTAAAAGACTATCAAGAAATTGAATTTAGTGGTAATAGCACAGATGTGTACCCTAGATACGTGATCCTTAGGGCTGCTTGGGAGGATGGGGCTGAAATGTTCTGACTATGGTGGTGTGGGAAGTTTAAGGGTGGTAGTTGTTGGGACGGTGAAGCCATGGGGCATCTGACTGCCAAATACTGGGTGTAGCACACCATATACAATGCTCTTTCTACCTAAAAGTGATGGCATCTTCAGGCTGTAGGGAGGCAGGTAAAACATATTGGAAGATGTGTATATCAATTATGCTTTTCCAGGCAAGATGGGTGATTTAAATCTGGGCAGATTAGAGTGTCTGGATGTGAAGGGATGCTAGTCTATAAAACCATTTTCTTTCTATCCCTATCACATCTTAAGGGAAATGACCTTCTTAGAGAAAAGTCAAGAGAAAACAGCTTAGATTCCACCTTCAGCTCCCGTTGCAGTGGATCTCAGGAAAATTACCCTTGGATACAGTTGTTGGGTGAGGTGAGGTCGTGGGAAGGTGATATTAAACAGCACTTAGTAATTGTTCAACTTAATTGCAGCCAATTAAACTCTATGGAAAATTGTGGCGGTAACCTTGTTGGGAAACTGTCCCTGATATAAAATACCCCAGGGATGACCCAGTAGGAATCTGGAGCACAGCTTTTAGCACAAGTCTCCATGTTGCCTCCTTCAGTCTCTGCGGGGCAGCCCTGACTTGCTTGGGCCTTAGACTCTTGCATTTTACTTTGGCCACTAGGGCCGCACCTACCATCGTGGGCAGACATCTCTTACCAGAATGGAAATGCTCTATTTGTTGTCTTTTCCTCTGTGTCTCTTGATTTTGCTTCTTCCTGGAATTTCTGTGGGCACAAGGTCCAGTGTGATAGTAGTGGTTGAAATACTGCCGTCGTCACATGTTGGCTCAGGCTTCCGGGGCCATGGCTTCAGGTCCTTTTGAATTCGTTCTGTAGCAGCCATTTGCTTCTTTTCCAGGTGTATGCTTATTATAATCATCTCTTTAATTGATCTACCTTCTCAGTGTTTGATTTTAGAAATTTTGTATTAAGCTGCAATAATAACAAAGGCGTGTTGTCCATCTTACGAGAGGCCCTAGAAAGATTCACTTTCCTAACTTGTCCCAGAAGTCTGGCCAGTCTTATCACATGTATCTTAGCCTGACTCAAACCAATTGCAGGAGATTTCATATCCCTCTTATCTACCATCATGCCCAGACCCAGAGACCATTTAGAGTTTTCTCCAAAATAGTACAGATAGGGTCATTCTGTCTTGCTATTTCACTGTGCTAAAACTGATCATTTAAATGAACTAAGTTTTAGAATCATCTTTCCATTTTGTAATCTGGTAGCAGTATAAATTGTTGAAGTTTTTATTCTCTTTTTTGTGATAGATTAATCTTTTCAGTTTTAGCTTTTGGATGACTCATACAATGTTAGCATTCTGCTGTAGCATTGGGTGGTCTTTAGCATTTTATTAGACACCACCAAAGAAATATGTTGGAACTGGTATTTATTGCCTTAATCTTGTTGTCTGCAGTGAGAAGTTGCTAACTAAATGTTTTCTCCAGCTTTCCCTTAATTGCAGTGTGGTTAATTCCTCTCAACTGCAGGAAGCCAAGGTATTTATAGATTGTTGGTATTATTTTTGTGGTCGGTATAAGTGATCAACATTCACTGGGTGCCAAGAACAGGCTTGGCATGAAGAAGAACATAGAATTAGATCCAGTTCTTGCCCCATGAACTTGATGTGAGATGAGCTAAAGAGAAAGAGGGAGGGAAGAGAATAAATTTTCACCAAATTGACTTGTCTAAATTGGAGAGAAAATGAATTCCAGTTCAAAAGGGTACTGCAGGATTTCAATTAAATAGGATAAAATACAAGTGACACAGTCGTCAAGACAGTGCTTATGCTAAACGACCCAGATCCGAGGAGTGAGTCATAGCAAGCCCAGGTGTAATGAATAATAGTCCTCCAAACTTAGTCGGGAAGGAGAGGGAAGAAGAGAAGGTTAAGAAACCCTAAAACTTACCCTGAACTCATTTCATTGCCCTATCTGATCTTTTCCTGGTGCTGGTCCCTCTCACTTCCCAGCTATCCCTTCATCCTATTCCTGACCCAATTGCTCTGCTTTAGGTCCTCCTGATCTCTCGCTGTCTCTGATCTTGTCTCCAACTCTTTATCCATGAAGCTGCCATGCTCATGTGATCAGAGTTTGTTGCTCAAAATCCTTCAATGGCTGCCCATAGCTTAGAATAGCAGCACGAAATAGAGGTCTGCAGCCCCCGAATAGCCCACCAGCTCATGCTGGTTTACTTTGTCTCCGTGCATGCTGCACTCCTGCTTACAGTAGTCCCTTTCCTTTGTTTCTGTCTGACAGCAACTATTCATCCTTCAGGTTCAAAAATCATCTCCTCTGTGGACACTTGTGACCTGCACTTGAGAGAATTAGGTGTTTGTTCTTCTGTTGGACTTTGCAACTATCACCTTATTATAGCAGTGACCCTACAGCATTGTCACTGTTGAAATAGGTGCCTGTGTTTTTGTGTACAGTTAGCACTTAGAAGACAGATGTCGTGTCTTTGTTTTTATATCCTCAGTGGGAATGGTTGCTGGTAGAAGGAAGGTCTGGGTTATGTCAGGCTGCCAGCTCAAGGACAGTGCGCATACCGAGAATCTGCGAAGCCTTTCAACTTTCACATCCTGCAAGGGGAAAATACAGGCTCTTAGATTTGTGGGAAGATGAATTTATTTCTCATTCTGGAAGAGTTCCAGTCCTGGAGGACAAGAACAGTTGGTCCAATGTCCTGATTTGTGGATATGATCTTGATGGGGCACCTGTTCTCTGCAGAACTGACATTTTCTTTGGACCCACATCTCCTGAGGTGGCAGCCAGAACTGAGTAGGGAGGTGGCTGACCCAGGTTTACTTTGTCTGTCGTGTAATTAATGCTACCATCTGGGGATCTCCTTTAAAGCATGAGACTGCATTGGGTATGTCTGACCTCAGGAAAATAAAGAGGGTAACTGATTTTAGGACTCACAGTGGAAGCAGACAAACTTTTCTTTCTTCTATGTTTTGCTTATTTGTTTTTTTGAGACACTCATGCTATTTGTATGGGCGGGCATTGACCTCATTATGTAGCTCAGGCTTGCCTGGAGCTCTCAGCAATCCTTCTGCCTCAGCCTCCTGAGTTCTGGAATTATAAGTAAATGCCCTCGTGTCTGGTTCAGACCTACTTCCAAGAATACTGAAGGGCTCATCTTAAATGAACTTTGTGCCTTAGTGGACCACATTGCATTTGTTTTGTGTGTGCTACTTAAGTTTGTGTTGGAAGTGATATATTATAAATTGACTGTTTGAAGTAGCAACTCTAAACATAATTTATTCAAAAACTATTTTAAACTTACCTCTTTGTGTATTATAGGACTATTATAAGGTGGTAAGTGGGATATGATTTAGGATCTTAAATAATCTAACGTCCTATGTAATGTAGGATCCTAAGACTTTCAGAGTTTAGTGAAAACTATGTGAGATGACTGAGTGCAAATATGACAGCAACCCAGGTTGGCATTAGAAAAGGGGTATCAACAAATGCTACCCATTGTCCTCCAAGGGGAGGCCCTTCCGGAGGCTGGCATGTCAGGGCATATTTCATAAGGGAGAAAATGAGATTTGAGCTGGATCTTGAAGGTGGGTAAAATTTGTGGGAGAAGTGAATGGGGAAGAGAGGTAGTTAGTTCCAGGATAGAAAAACGTCTGGCAAGGCACTGGGTCCTCCACTTAATACCTTAAATTTAGGATGGTGTTTTGACCAAGTGTTTTATTATTACATAAACCTGGGCTTATCCTCCTGTGTCCACCCTGTTACTCTTAGCTGCTAACCTCTCCTGACTCTTTGAATACAAACTGTGTGGTCTAGATACAGGAGATATGCAAGATATCAACTTTTTGTTTATGGCACTTCAATGTTACAGATTACTGTATCCCGTGGAATAGCAGAAAACTAGTAGTGATTTTCAGAAAGGAGAATGTAGACTTAGAACCTCAGACTCTGTCCTGTGATCTGGAGGCCTGGGCTTGATCTCTCCTTCTCCCACTGCCTTCTGAATGTGTTCCTTTTCTTTTCTCCCAGCTGTGGAGGCAGAGAAGTGATCCTTCTTTACCTTTGACAGGCAGGAACTTGATGTTAGGTTATTGCCAAAAGTTTAAGGAGACAAGATGATTGAAAACCTGTAGGGGTTATTCTTTTGGTGTGTGTATCTTTCCTGTCTCTGTAATTGCTTCTCAGCTGGCTGTAGCATTTAGGAGCTGCCTTTGAACAGACAGAAGTACCTCTAGACCTTTCTGAGATGAACACTGCCCTTCCAAACATGCCCTAGTATTTTAGGAAGAGGTGGATTACATCAGGCCAGCCAGAGTCAGATCAAGAGCAGCAGCTCTGAGTCTAATGCTGGAGGACGTGGTTGTGAGGATTCTAAGGTTCTGATCAACCTGGTACTTGGTGTGCAATTTCTACCTACCTTCAGTCCTCAGTGATAGTTTTAGTGGTGGAGATAGGAGCTGAGCTTTAGTCTGTTTTCCTTTGCTTCTACTTTGTTGCTACTAGGTGCCTCTGCCCAGGTAAATTGAAGGCAAAACCAAAGATTTTTCTCTTGCACATATACTTACCCACATTTTACATCCATCTGTCTCTTCCTACTCAATTGCAGCCTCTGAGCCACATTAATAACTGTGTTCAAATTCTGGGCCACTCCTTCTACCCCCCCACCCCCAACCCCTCGAGCTATTTGTCCTCTGCAGCATTATTGATTTGCCATTTGCTTGCGGTTTAACTGAATTTGGGTTGGCTTGCCTCTGTGAGCTTTTGTGTCTATTGATCTGAGTTAATGGCACTCGTCACCATGGGGTGTGGGAGAGCAGTGCTGTGGGCCATCATCGCGGTGTGCTTTTGCTAATTATTTTTTGCTTCAAAGCTGAGGTGGTTCAAGAGCACAGAAGTAGGCCTTACAACTGTGTTTTCCTTCTCAAATGTCTGTATTAGAGGGGCCCTTTCCTGCCCTTTCTAGCCCATTCTTCCTTGTATTCACTTGCTTTCTCCTCATCCTGTTGTCCTACTTCTGAAAACCTCATGCCTCTGCCCCATGGTGGTTGCCCAGGTCTCTTGCACCTTTGCATGTGCACATGCCCCTACCCACACACGTGCTGGGTGTCTGTGTTGTCACATGCACACGGGGCCTTTACTTTCTGGTTGCTCATGTTTATTTCCTCCCTGCATGCCCCATTTATGAATCCACAGACAGAACACCTTGTATAACTGGGTACAGGAGAGATACCACAGCCATGCTTGCCCTTGAATGTGCACGGCAGGGCATACAGCGCTATGAAGACGCACAGTTGTATGTGGGAGGAGTGCCTGTGTGGTCTTGGAAACTTCTGTCAGTTCCTCATGGTAAATGTTCAGTGTAGTCCCAGATTGAAGACTGCGTTAGGCAGCTGCTTTTAGTTTAATTCATTCATTCATTAGCTTTTGCTGTACTGAGGATTCAACCTAAGGATTCTCACTAAGTTGCCCAGGCTGACTTGAACATGATCCTCCTGCTATGCCTCTAAGAGCGCTGGGACTGAGGGCATGTGCCACAGTGCCTGGCTCCTGTGATGCTTACAGTACATGGCATAGTGCTGCAGTTAATAATTCCAGCTGATGTAATGACATGGTCTATGTACTAGTAGCCAGCTGCCTCAAAAGTTAACAGCTTAAGACAACCACAATTCCTTTATTATCTTCTAGTTTCTGGGGTTCACATTTCTAGGAGGAACTTCTTGAGGTGGCTCTCAAATGAGGTTGCCTGTCCTACTGAGCTGCAGAGCAGCAGTGATGATGGAGTCTGTGGTTTCCTTTTGGCTTGGTTTCCCCAGTGTGGCCACAGTGGCCCAAGAGGATAAGACTTTGTGGAGATGTGGGGGAGGGGTTGCACACAAATCCATATGTTAATATTAATATGAGATTATTAATTGTGTTATGTGCACCAGTGCCTTTTAATTTTAATTTTCTCATGCCCCTGCCCCCATCCATTGTGGCAGAAGGTTGGGGGAGAAGCTGACACGATGGAGTGCCAGCTTCCTGGGGTATCCTCTGACTCTGGCAGGCCTGGTGTCTTTGTCCACTGACTTTTGTTACAACAAAATGCACAAGGCTGGGTGCTTTTAAATAGTCGTTTATTTAGCTCATGTTCTGGCAGCTGGGAAGTCCAAGGACATGGTGCACATCTGCTCAGCATCTGGTATAATCTTTCTTGCTAGATTGTAATGTGGTAGAGGACATCACATGATGAAACAGCCCAAGCGCATGTAACTGTTAAAGCCACTCCCATGATGACCCTTCGATACCCAAACACGAGAGGCTCAGGAGGTAAACTGGGTTTCGTGAGTCTTTTCATTTCCTGATGTATTTTTTGACATCCCAGAGATCTTTGTCTGCAACCTGTTCTGTACTGTTTGGGGCTCTTCATTTTCCCTTTCTGGTTCCACATGTATTCATTCAGAATCCTACACACACACACACACACACATTTTTATAGTTTCTTGTATTTTTGCTTATGGCAAAAAGAAGGTGCTCTATAATTTTCTAATAAAGAAAAGAGTCCATTGAATGTTGATGGTGAATGACTATAATCCTAGAATACTGGGAAGCTGAGGCAGAAAGATTGCAAATTTGAGCCCAACCAGGGCATCTTAGCTTAGCAAGATCATGTTTCAAAAAAATTAAAAGGTCTGGGAATGGAGCTCATTACAAAAACCCTGGGTTCAGTCCCCACTTCTGGAGGTACAGGAGATTTCTAATGTGGTATTACATGCTTTCCTGTAACTCCCAAAGCAAGCCTGCAGAATATTATTTCACAGAGAGGACGGAAAGGTGCATGGAATTAACCAGCTGGATCACATTCATAGAGCAGCTGAAAGGTGGTAGAGCTAAAATCAGAGCCACTCAACCTTTTCATTTGATTTCGTTATACTTTTTTTTTTTAAGTCTTTTGCTTTGAAGCCAGGACACCTGGACCATAGTCTGACTTTGACTCTATAATAATCTGGGTGACCTTGAGCAAAATACTTGCTCCTTAGACAGAAAGGATAAGGAGCCTGTCAGAATAAAGCAAGAGGTGGGGCCGAGACACCTTGGAGCTGCTTACCTTTCAGCACCTGGTCTCCGTCTGTCTGATACCTCTCCCCTACTTTCTTGGGAAATCTCTACAGGCTGCCTGGGTACCTGTCACCCTTACCTCCTTAAAGCTCCCGCCTGCTCTGTGTGTGTGTGTGTGTGTGTGTGTGTGTGTGTTTGTGTGCATGCACGCGTGCTCTTTTCTTGCTGGTTATCCTTGTAGCTTTTTCTCCTCCCTTTCCAGCGATTGGTGAGAGGATTGTTGCTATGATTTGATTTCACAGACTTCTTATTTCCTTAAGCTTTTATGGGTTGTCTACCTGAAAAATTATTGCAAAAGAATTTGCTGTTTTTTCTTCCATTTCTTGTTTTGTGATGATACTGATGTTAATGAGAGTTCCTAAGTCCTCATCTATAAGGGCTGTTGGGCAGGTCACCACCTGAAGTTGGGAAATTCAAGAGAGTGCATGGGGTGGGAGATGCAGACAAGGTAGGTAAAAGAGCCAGTTAGTATCTTCAAGGTTCCCGTTTCAAAACAGGAAAAGCTGCCATTTGTCCTTTCACTTGTATGCAGGGCCAGCTTTTGTACAAGGTGCTTAGCATAGAGTAGGGACGACTATCACATCTTGGAGCTACCAGTGCAGTCTAGTTAGGGGAGACACAGTTAACCTAAGTAAGCCAAGCAGATATTAGCTCACAATGCTGATGTGGTAAGTGAAACCAAGTATAACAGGGAGAAATTATCTAGACGGGGAGCTGAAAGAAGATGTAAATGCCTTTATGTATGTTATCTTCTTTAATTTTTACAGTGGCTTTGAAAACAAGATAATATTCTTCTTGTGTTATAGAAGAAACTGAAACTTAGATTTCAGTCCAGACCTGGTTTCAAAGCCCAGGTTTTTTTTGTGCTCAACTTCACTACTTTCCTTAAAAGTCTTTAATCCCAACCCCTATAATTCTGTGTGCAGGGCATCACTTAGCCAGAATGGATAGAAGCTTTCATGCTATAATTTGCAGGTGAAAGTTAATAAGCATCTCTGTCTCCAAACAGCCACTGCGTGGATCTGCTGTTACTCAGGGCCAGAAACTCTCATGACCAATGAATAGCCTGCAAGATATCTGGTTTCGGTGAGACGAAGTTAGGGTATGAGTATGACTTCCACCTGGGCTAATACACGAAGCCTTTTGCTCCCAGTGCTGCCCTATCTTGAATTTCCCTGTTGAATGAGCTTTCTTACCACACAGAGGGAGGCTGAATGCTTAGAGTATAGGAAAGGGCAGCTTTGGTAGGGAAATAAGGCAAAGGAAATGCTCCAGAGGCTTGGTACTGGACAGGAAAGAGGGCTAAATGCGGGGCCCCTGGAAGGATGTAGGGTGAGAACCAAAGGGAGAGGCAAGGGGTCACCAGAGATGAACTTTCTGAGCTGGTGGTGTTAACCCTACCCTGTCTCAGCAGCCTCCACCCCTCAGCTCTGCATGAGAAAGAAACAGGTGTCCACTGTGAATATTCTACACAGGCTGCAAACTACCACCATAGTGGAGGCCGAGCCTGGAGCAGAGGGGCTCCTGCATACCTCTACGAGGCAGGGTTTGGTTGGAATCCAGATGAAAGCACAACCTGCTGGGCTGTCCCCCAGCAGCAGGCCTTTGTGGGCACCTCTGCAGGTTCCTCCTCTTTTTGGCCTTCTATACATTTGCTTTGGTTTCCCTCAGTCCACTGCTTTTAAGTAGCTCCCTCCTTGGTCTTGACCAGTTACAGTATTCATGGTAATGCCCAGCACAGCTGGGGCCCTTAAGACATGCTTGGAGGAGAACGGTGATGCCTTGTCCGTCCTCTATGTTCTGCTGAAGACTTGAAGAGCTGCTGGGCACGGTGGCACACACCTGGAACTCCAGCTGTATGGCAGTCTGACACAGGAGGAATGAAAAATCCGGCCAGCCTGGGCAGCTTAGCGAGACCCTATATTAAAAGCAGATAAAACAGGGCTGGGGATGTAGCTCAGTGAAAGTGTGTCCCTGGATTCAATCCCCAGTCCTGCAAAGGAAGAAGAGAAAAGTGCTATGATGAATAGAGAGGGCCCAGGGTACTAGGCGGAAGAGAAGAGTCTTTACATGTTTGAGGAGAGTGTAGGCTGAATCTTTATGGAGACCAGCTTTAGCTTGTTTTGGGGGGACTTTCTAGCTGTGCTGTTGTCTGAGGTAGTGACTTCCTTCCTCTTCAGTGCAGCGTGTGAGCCGAGGCTGGTCGCTGCCTCGACAGGGATCAATAGAGAGATGAAGATGTCCAGGGTACGTGGAAGGAAGGTGTGGGTGCTCGGCAGTGTGGTGTTTGTTTAAGGGCCCTTCCAACCTTGACATACCACTTCCTTCTTTTAATTTCCCTGTGACATGATTTTCTTTCTTTTCCCTTTGTGATCACAGTCTTTGAATACTTGGAATTTATGAGTTGGAAATTGTGTCATGCGTATTTTTTTTAATGCTTTTCATGATATGTCTTTAAATATACGTCACTGCCTGAGAGATTGGTGTTGTTTGTGTTTTTGGTGGTGCCTAGCAGACCTGGTTACCCAAGCAGCCCCAGAAGGCCAGAGGGCAGTTGGGCTCTTTGTTCTGGACGCTTCAGCGTGATGCAGACACAATCTTTTTTGTGAGATTCTGCCCTATTTTACTACATCAGGGAGTAGGAACATGAGATGGAATTGCTGTACTTTTACAGTGTAGAAAAGAAGTCATCCTTTTTGGAAGAGGAAAATGTATATTCCAGAAGAGCTACAGTGCAGGACAGTCAGCCCATTTTCCCCAGGAAGTATTTCTCTGGTGAATTTAAACATCCGTGTGACAGCCCGTAATGGAGGAAGGCATAGAAGGGCTACGTGAACAGTCAGAATGAATGGAGGTTCACGGCCTTGACTTAAGGGTGAGCCCTTTAGATGTAAGACCGTTATATTCTCCAGTCCAAAGCAAACCAAAGCAAGGCAACGGTGTGGTCTTATATATCTCTGTGTGTGTTTTATAAAAGCTTTAGTGAGATAGACATCACATAACATAGTTATCTTTTTGTGTAGTTACAGTTCAGTGTTGTTAGTGTGGCCACATATTGTGCAGGCATCACTACTATGTCACTTTAAAACACTGTCATTACTCCCCCAACCCATGCCTATCATCAATAGCTACTCCCCCAACTTCTGACTGCTAGGACCTCCTTCATGTTTCTGTGGATTTGCCTATTCTGGACATTTGCAGTGAAGAGGTCACATAATCTATGGTCTTTGGTCACTAGCTCCTTTTACTGATCTTTCTTTTTCAAGGTTTGTCTGTTTGCAGTGGTTTGGTTGGGTCCCCAGGAGTTCAAAGTTGGAAACTTACTCCCATGCAGTGGTATTGGGAGGTGATGGTGCTGTTAAGAGGGGTGAATGCCTCTCTAGTGAGATTGTTTTAGTGATTAAAAGAGTTGGTTGTTATAGAGGCCACTCCTCATAGTTAGTTGCCTGTTTGGCACATGTCTACTTGTCTTTGTGCTTTCTGTCATACATTGAAACAGCAGAAGACCCTTACTGGCACCCTACATCCTGGCCTTCATAACTGTGGGCCAATAAACCTTTTTAAGTTATAAATTATGTACTCTCAGGTATTGTGTTATAGTGACAGAAAACAGACTAAGATAATGTTGTAGCATATACTAGTAGTTCATTTCTTGTTATTGTATTTCATCGTGTTGATATATGTACCAGTTTTTCTTTATCCATTTATCAGTTGATAGATATTGTCTCTGTCTTTTAGCTGCAATGAATAATGGTGCTATGGATATCTGTATACAAGACTCTGTGTGCCATGTCTTGATTTCTCCTGGGTATTTATCTAGGAGTGGAATTTATGGCTCATATGTTAACTCTGTGTTTATCTTTTTTGAAGATCTGCTAAACAGTTTTTCAGAGTAATTGCACTAAATTCTGTAGCAGCATATGAGGGTTCTTATTTTTTCACATTTTTACCAGTATTTGTTTTACCAGTCCTTTATTTTTCAATAGTTTATTTTCAGGGACCAGGGAGATAGTTCAGTAGAATAAGTGCTTGCCTGGCAAATGCAAGGGGCTGAGCTCAATCCCCGGTTCCACCAAATAAAAGTTTATTTTCTTTTTTTAAAATCTTATTTTATTTATTTATTTTTCTTTTCTTTTCTTTTTTTCCTTGAATTTTTTATTGGTACATTTTATATATACATAGTGATAGCATTCATCATAG
>NDGN011451571.1:0-13695 GCA_002564285.1 Tympanoctomys barrerae
CTCTCTCTCTCTCTCTCTCTCTCTCTCTCTCTCTCTCTCTCCTTTTGTCTCAATAGCCCACTCACTACATGGCATCCAAACTAAGCTTTTAAACTTGATAGGTAGGTCCTGTCACTGGGGTGTCTAACTCCATGCAGCAGTTACCTGTTGTATTTAGTGTAAAATATGAACTCTTCCCATGTCCTGTTAGGGCAGGGTCTGTTCTGGTCCTGCTCACCTGTCATGCCACACCTCCCATGGTGCACCTCATGCTCTCCATGCTGGCCTGATGGCCTTGGACACTTTCATTCATTCAGAGACAGCAGACATGTTCCTTTTACTTATTTGTATTAGAATATTTAAGAATGTATTCCTTTCACGAAGAACATTGTTGGTCAATTGGGTTCCTTGTTACTATCTCAGTTCAAATGTCACCCCCAAGAGAGTTTCTTTGCTAATGGTAACAGTGGAGTTCCTGTTCCCAATGAGCCATCTCTTGCTTGTGTCTTACTCTTTTTTGTTTTCTTCAGAGTATGTGTAATTGATTGTCCTAAAGGTGTTGTGTATTCATGTGTCTGTTGTCTACACCTAGTGGAAAATAAACTCCATAACACAGGGCCTTTTCTTGCCTTGTTTGATTGTATGGATCTAGCTGGGTAGCTGGATCATGACACCAGCTTATATATCTTGGGTAGCTAATATTTTAAAAATTTTTTTTACTATTTTCTCAGCATTATTCTAAACACTTCATGCATATCAATCTATTCAATTTTTGCAAAGACCATACAGTAGGGACATTATTGTTATTCCTGTTTTACAGGTAAGGAAATAAACACTGAGGCTTAACATACCAGCCTGAGGTCATGATGCTAGTAGGTGACAAAGACCATATGTGTTCTTAATCACCACATTTCAGTGCCTCTCTAGTAGACACTGAACAGATACTCCTTGGATGGGTTAATGAGCAGAAGATGTGCAGTCTAGCTTTGCTGGCTGAACACAGTGATTGGTTATTGGAGAAAGGGCTTTGGCCTGGACATTGTTATATACCTCCCAGCCTGGAGAGACTGGCACTGTCCATGGGCATTAAATGCCCCATGATGCCAAGTGGGATTTGCTCACTGCCCCTGCTGCTATTTATCCTTCATACTTGATAGAGCTTCCAGCTTGATGGTCCCTTTCTATTTTTTCTTCTATGTTTTTGAGAAGAGGGAATTGTGGGAAATATTTTGTTTTCCCTGGGAGCCAGGCTATGTATTTACTTCAAGTTTTATTAAATGAGTTATAAATTTTCCCAGCAATTTACTCATAGCTCAAGAGGTTTAATTTGCATGTGTTGCCTTTTACAATATGCTTTTCGTAATGTTGCAGATGCTTCTTCTCCAGCTTCAGTAAACAGCAGGCACTCAGCCAGGTTTTTGACTGAACACGTGCCAGGCCTGGGAAATAAGAATTAGCTCTGTGGAGGCTGGGGTGGAGGGCGCACATCCTGTTCTGACCAGGGTCTCTGGGGAGCCTGGTGCCATTCCCGAGGGATGGGAGTAAAGATGTTCTGGATCTTTCTTTTGACCATCTTTTAAAATACTTTGGCCCACAAAATGAATCACCAAACAGACAATGATGCTCAAACATCCAACTTGCATGGGGTCTTGTTTGAAGTGGTGTTACTATCATGACAGAGTGAATCTCTTTAGGGCTCCCAGGGTGATTCCTACAGGCAGAGTCAGAGTGGCCAAGGGTCTGTAAGGAGGAAACCGATCAGATGATAATTCTGCCTCTGTCACTTATTGTGTGACATCACATAAGATACTTAACCTGTACCTCAGTTTCTCCTACATGTGGCCATGCAGTCCTTATCAGTAGACCTGTTGGGAGTAGTCAATTAAATAATATAAATGATGTGATTGGAGCAGAGTGGCCCTAAATGAACACATAAATGGCAGTGGTCACTGCCTAGAACTCAGCTGGTAGAACACTACTTTGGGAATATTTCCTCTGGGTGGCTTTTCTGATTGAGTTTTGGTTGAAGAGGGAGGGATGCTGGGGCAGGGTGGTACATTTGTAGGATGAGATTCAGCTGCATGTAGCAGAAACTCACTGATGTCTTAACATGCCACAGATTGAGCTCTCTTGCCTATGAAAGAGGTGTAGAAGTAGATAGGGTAGGGCTAGTGTGGTGGGTACATGATCCTCCTTCCCTGTCTTGGTAACACTGAGATCTTTGGTGCATTTCTCATGACTTGGGATGGTGACTTGTGGCCTTATCACTGTCCCTATGTGCTCATCCTCAAAAGCAAAGGGGTGGAATGAAGAACAGGCTCATTCCTTTTTAAAGAGACTTCACATAAGACATAAGTCTTCACGTAAATCCCACATAAGATGTCCCTTTCAATCCCACTGGCTGGGGCTCGTTCATAGAGCCACTGAGCCACTGCTGGAAAAAAAGACAGAAAGAAAAAAAGCAGTTGTTCAGCTTGGCATCCATGTGTCAGATCAAAGTCCAGTTTCTTTTCAAAGGGGGAGGTGGAGAATGGGTATTAAAGACGGCACTGGTAGGCAGTGTTTAGTGTTTTCCCATGGTTTTTTTTTGCTAAGATAGATGGCACTTCCTGTTGTGTTCCTGTTGTGTAAAGGGGAAATCTCTCAACATTCATTTAGTTTGTGACTTTAGGTGGCACAAGAAAATAGTCTTATTAACATAGTATTGTAGCTGGGTTATTATCTTTTTTGTATACACCAAGATTTTAACTAGCATATTAGGCCCCAGATTTCATCAATAGGTGGCACAGAGTGATATGAAGTCTAAACATAAGTCAATTTAAAAATTAAATGAAGACATAGACAGATGAGAAGGGCATAATGAGCCATGGCTAAGTGTGGCTCTGGAGGCCAGATTCTGTTAGCTTGAATCTGCAACCTGCCATTTATTGGTCAAATGATCTTGGCATTTACATGCCTCAATATTTTAATCTGAAAAATGGCGTTAGAGTTACTATAAGGTTCAATGAGTTATTCCTTAGAGAGCTCTTAGAATAGTGCTCAGCAGGAGATTAGTAGTTCA
The DNA here is from genome assembly GCA_002564285.1 of Tympanoctomys barrerae. Classification (NCBI taxonomy): domain Eukaryota; kingdom Metazoa; phylum Chordata; class Mammalia; order Rodentia; family Octodontidae; genus Tympanoctomys; species Tympanoctomys barrerae. Next base: position 3,041 of record NDGN011451571.1, read on the forward strand.
GGAGTATTAGGCATTGTTATTATTATTGTTATTGTGCTTTATGCTACTGGTATTTTTATTAATAATAATAATTACAAGAGATGGAATTTGGATAGAACAGAAATCATGAGGGCGGTACACAAATGCCTGAAATTAGGAAAACATTGGCTTAGAGGAATGAGGTTGGCAGTTAACCAAGACCAATCTTAGACACAGCTATAAATAATAGTTTTATTAACAGTTGAAACTAGTGCTTTGTAATTTAAAGTAGTTCCATATATGATAATAACATTGATTAGAGTTTATTGACCATTTACTGTATGCCAGGTACCATGGGGCTTGCTTTGGATATATCACCGTAATTTCTCCCAGATGCTATGTGCTAAATGTTCTTTCTGTTCTATGGAGGGAAAAACTTAGTCTTAGATAGGTTATTTGGTAAACTACTCAGCATCTTGCACCAGCATGAGGCCACCATCCTGCCCAAGTCCTTGCTGTTGCTGTTGAAGGCCTCCCCCTCTTCTCCTTGGCATTCCTTCTTTCTGTCTTGCCATCCCTGAAAAGTTGTCCAGCAGCCCTTCCTCCCTCACTTCCCTCCAGTGTGCTCTGATTCCTCTTTCTGCCCATCTCCCTCCCACTCCCCAGTCACCAGTCACCAACTAGTGCATTTGTGCTTGACATTGCCTAGGCCTCTTCCTGCTGTCAAAGTGACCAGCTCAGCATCCAGGTTCCAGCAGGACACAGCAGGTGGCAGCTTCTAATCTAATAAACTCATCAATGAAAGTGAACATTAATGGATGTGTGTCTTACCTCTCTCTGGTAAGAGAGATGAGACTGAGCCAGTTGACTAGAGGCTTTGCTTTCTCAATAATTTACTTTGTCTCTTTGCTTTTGAAAAATAAACTCTTTTTAAAGAACAGTTTAGAATTTGCAGCAAAACTAAGTAGGGGATACAGAGACTTCCCGGATAACCCCCATATCTACACCTGCAGAGTCTCCCTCACCTTCTGCCCTGACCTGAGATTGTCACTCAAAGGGACAACTAATGATGGACATCAGGCAGGAAACAGTCCAGCAACCTGAGGCTCCTTGAGAGGTCTTCCCCAGCTCATTCTGCAAGGTTTCTAAATTGCTCTATGCTAGGGTCCTGGCCAGAATGGGAAACAGGTGGTGATGGGAGGGGATTCCCTCACTGCTGGGCAGTTTCTCAGGGCCTCTAGAACTTCCCCTCCAGCACCCAGCCTGGTGTGTGGACACTGTACTCATTCAGTTAGTATTGTTGAATATCTCATTTAGTGGAGGCCTTTCAGTTGTAAAGGGAACAAAGGAGCCCTTAAGAAATGGTATAGTGAATCACAGTGGGTAAGGTTTGGTGGGGCTTCATGAATTTGACAGGTATTATTATTATTATTATTATTATTATTATTATTTGGACTGTAATGATCCATCAAACAAGGTCAGCCGGCTGTCACCCAGGGACCCCATGCATTTCTGGCTAAGTATGAACCACCCATGGGCAGCATGGGGCTAGGGCGAGGGGACATTCATCTCCCACTCTCTGTCTTTGGAGCTGCAGGCTCAGAGTGTGACTCTTGTGATGTCATAAGGCGACTTATGTCTTAGTACATCCAGCAAGAATTATTTCCTCTTGTACTCTTCCTACAAATTGGACCTTATGATCCATTGAATTTCGCTTTCCCGTTTTTCCAACATTTCTCATGTGCTGGCCTTATTTCATCCCCTCTCCCGGACCATGCCACCAAGGGAAGGGAGAAATGTTGCTTAGCAACCAGTATGAAACCAATCAATAACTTCCCTAATATTAACCCTCTGGTGACAAGCAGGAAGTCCAGTCACTCTGTAATATCCTTGTCCCCTAGACATTTTGTTTGCTTTTGCTTCTATTAGCATATGCTTAAAGTGCATGTCATGATGACATTCCTTGTGTGGCGCTGGTATGTGTACGTGACCCATCTTAATTATTTTTTCATCACCTTCCTCTCCTCCGCTGTCTTCCTCCACCTCTTGATCCGTTTTCTATTTGAGAAAGATCTACCTCTCTACTTTTTATTATCTATCTTTTATTTTGGTTTTTGTTTCTATTTTGGGTTTCTTATATAAGAGAAACCATGTGATACTTAAATTCATATATCTGATTTATTTCACTTCACAGTATGGTCTCAAGGTGCATCCATTTCCCTACAAATGATTCATATTCCTCCCTCTTTATGGCAGAGTAGTACTCCTTATTCATAAATACCATGTTTCCTTTGTCCATTTCTCTGCTGGTAGACACACAGGTGGCCCCCCTACAGGCTTTAATGGTGAGCTCACAAAATCTGGCCGCCCAACTGTATGCTCTAGCCCTAAGTGTCAAGCATATTTGTAGAGAGCTGTAAGTATTAGCAGGTTACACTCTTGCAAGTTGTAGATATCATTTCCTAAAGTGCTTCCCTTTTAGATTTTTTTCTGGCTCATGCTCTCTATTAGTATATACAGTTTGCGTTCCTGGTGAGACGTTGGTGCACGTACATCATGCATCCTAGTTCTGTTTTTGCCTCCCTTTGCTTTCTCTTCCCTCCCGCCTCTCCATGCACCCTTGGTCTGCTTCCTTTTCTGGACCCGTTTGCAGCACTGATGCTCACCTCTTGTGCCTTGAGCCAGTACATATACATCACACATCTTAGTCCCTCTTCCAGCCCAATTTCCCTCTCCCTATCCTCTGTCTGCTAATTCCTTTTCCCTTTGATAATGGTTATCTTATGTTGGTCTTTATTTTTACTCAGTTTTTCATGCAGGAGAAGCCATGTCATATTTTTTAAAAAATTTATTTTAATTAATAATTTTATTTTTATGTATTTGGTACAGGGTTTCTTTTCACTAAGCAGCTTGGACTATTTTCAACCTCCCAGCACTGGGATTACAGGCCTGTGCTGCCACATCCAGTCCTAGTGGCTCAGTGCACCTCGGGGTGGGGCCATTGTGGCATGTGGTGTTGGGGATTGAACCCGGGTCCCTGCACTTGCCTAAGCAGGTGCTTAGCCCGCTGAGCTATCTCACCAGCCTCCATATGATACTTAAACTTGAATAGAGGACGTAGAGACAACCCCATGTCAACTCAACTAATTGATCTTCGACAATGGCCCTAAAAACACACAGTGGTAGAGAGATAGCTTCTTTAGTAAATGGCACTGGGAAAACTGGCTGGCTATGTGCAGAAGACTGAATCTAGACCCACATCTTCCACCATGCACTAAATTAAATTAATAATGGGTTAGATGTTTTGACTGGATAGTATTCTTCTACAACTCTTTAATCTTTCAGGAAGTGAGTATAAGACAAGAGAAAAATAAGTATTGACTTGCTCTGTCCCCACCACTGGGCTGAGGCTGTGCATAACTGCTTAAAAGTCTTGTAACATTAATTTGCCCTGTGAAAAATTATGTTTGTATAGCTGGCTTTCTGTGTCTTTTCTGACATATGTGCTTTCCTTTTTGTGACAGATCTTTCATATGTCCTCCTACACTTAGAAACCTCATGCCAATCAATGTCACCTCTAGTTGAGGAGATAGTAAGTTGATCTTTCTCCTTAGGGTGTTGTTAACTTTATTGAGATATCTACAGGAGTGTCTCTGGAAGCAGGTCAGAATTTATTGTGGTTCTCCTGACAAACAGAAGGTTTAGTATGTTTTGAGCTGATTTGGGTTGGCTAAGGGGGTGATTTTCCCCTTGCCTTGTAGGGTGACCCCCCTTGGGTATCACGCATTCCTTGAGTCTCATAGTTCCTGTATCCTTGCTTAGTGGTGACGTCATATGCTCCTACTCTGTTCCTTTGTGGGTCACTACTTGGCAGCTCTTGCTCTTTGTTTCTGTCATCTGGTTATTCTGATTGGTGGACAGAAGTGTCTATAATGATTGGATTCTGTAAAGCAAGCCAGAGATGATGTCAGCCCTAATGACCTGAGGCACCCATTTGTGAACTGCAGTGCCATGGTCACATGAAATTCATCAAGGGGTGGCTTGAACTGGTGTTTGGTAGCTGTCTGTAAAGTGAGCAGGTATGAAGTCCCCTGAGAGATTATCATACAGCATTCCTGGTTTTACTTGACTTTGTTCAAAACACAAAAGTGAGAGAGAACATATACACTGGAACTGGATGAGGCGTAATTCTAGAAGCTTCCATTATTAAGCACCCACTGTGTGGTGGGCATTCTTCTAGACATGCCCTTTGTACATATTGTCTTTCAGTCTCTCAGCAGCCTTGCTAGGAAAGTACTCATCTCCCTGTTTTGTAGACAAGAAAACCAGAGCACAGTACACCACTGTGCCATTTGGCTTCCATTTGAAGGCAGGGAGAGCTTGCACTGTGGTGAACAAGGTAGATGTGAGTAATGTGGGAATGCCCCCTTGGGCAGGCCCTAGGCTAGTTTCAACTCCATGAAGGCATTTAATCATTGAAGCATTCAGTTTGTCCCACTGTCCAGCTAACACTGTGGCAGGACAGGTGAGGGTACAAAGGAACTAAACTAAAAATCTCAGGAGCTGGGGAGATGGCTCAGTGGACTAAAGGCAAGCACAGGGGTCTGTGTTCAATTCCTGGTTCTGAAAAAAAGAAAAAAAAAGCAACTCAGAGACTCTTTCTCTGTCCCTCTTTCACTTGTCTTTCTGAATCTCATCTCAAAATAAGCAGCAGCAGTGAAGCGATTCTGCTTTACTTCCTGGTGGCTGTGTGTAGCTAGGGTTCTGAGAGCAAGTGTTGAATCTGGGGGTGACAAGGGTCCTATCTTCTGGTGCTTCAAGTGACCTGCATCAACTCTACGCATTTCACAAATCTGATTACTGTCTCTCAAATAAAAGTGGATGATGTGTGTTTTCCTTCAGTGGGACAGAAGATCATAGAGGTTTGTGTTGCACACAAGGTCTCATAGCTGGGTTGTGGCACTTGCTGATTTGAGCTCTCAGTTTTCCAGATTCAAAGCTGTTATTAAGCTTTTCATCGATGATGGACCTCCTTGGCCTTTTCCTCCTGGGCTCCAGAAGGAGGCAGAGTCTGCTGCCATGCACTGGAGCTGGGCTTTCTCTCTGTTATCTTTCACGTGTGTCCATTTGTACTGTTGAAGCAGAAGCCTCTGCAGGGCATGGCCACATCTGTAGCTTCTGATGCAGTGTGTACTGGTTGCACATGTGCAAATGCTCAACAAGCCCTGGAGAGCCTTCTTGCCCTCCCCTCCTGGGTGGCTGTTCTGGTCGTGCTCAGAGTTCTACGAGATACCAGGGGATTGGCGGCGGCAGTGCTATCAGTGGCTGGCGTCTTCTTGCAGAGAAACAACTAGGTATTGTTTTTGTCTTTCATCCATGTTGGTTATAGTTACTATCCTGGGATACAGAACACTATATAGATAAGAATTTCACTGCTGCTTGCTTGTTCAATGCCTTTTTTTTTTTTTTTTTTGTAGAATCGGGTGTTGAATTCAGGTCCTTTGGCTTTCCAGGCAAGTGCTTATTCTACTGAGCCATCTCCCTGGTCCCTGTCTTTTAAGTTATCCTTGTGAAAATCAAATGAGGTGATTACATATGTAGTCTTGGGTTAGGTTTTCATCTCTGCTCAATAAAATGGAACTCCTTTTTTTGTTGTTGTTGTTGTTTGTTTGGATTTTCTATTTTATTCACCAAGTAGTGGGATTTATTTATTTATTTATTTATTTATGAATAACTTTGAGAGGCGAATATCAGGTAGAAAATTCGACATGGCAGGATTGGTTGGACCCTCTATGACAGAATGAAAGGTTGGAGATTTGGGAACATTAAAAAGCATTCTTTCCCTTAAAGGTATACAGATTCTTTTCTCATGTGTGCCTTACTAGAATGTAAACACCAGGACTGAGACTGTTGGTCTGTTGTATGACCTACTGCCAGAGCAAACTCTGGTGAGAATACTGTGTTATTCAGATTCCATCTATTTGATCAGGAATGGCACTGAATGTGGCTCCCTGAGCATCTGTCTCCCTGTGGTTTTCCCTAGGGTTTTAGTAGCAAGGAGCTGCCTGCTTATGGGTGAGGAGACATTTCTGTCTTGTTTGTACCTCCTTCACAGACTGCTTGGAGAAAGCAGACTTCCACCCACTCAAAACGAGGACTGCCCATTGCCCATCCCAGGCAGGTGTGTAACAGCTGGGGTCCAGACCCAGGGCTCAGTAGAGGGTGAAGGAGGAGAGATGGGCACAGGAAGAAGGAAGCAGGAGGCCTTCTAGTCCCTGCCTGGGAGGAATGCAGATGGTACTGTTGGTCCTAGATGGGTGGGCAGAGGGGCTTGCCTGTGACATCACACCTTCTTACCCCTCCACGGCCCCCACCACTACTAGACCAGCTTTGCTCCCTCACATGCTGTGCCACATTTTCCTCCAAGAGAAATCTCTACTGCTTTCTTTCCCTCAGAATCCAGGCTTCTTCTCGGGTCTGTGGGTGAGCTGGGACTAATCCACACACTCACCTCCAAATCCTTTACACATTTTTCTGGGCAAAAGATGAATGAGAGGATCAGTAATGGCAGAGCATATACCTGGGTTAGCTTCTAAAAATTTGAGCCCTACACTGGCTATTCTCTAAACATAAGAAAATTATAATAAATAAATATTTAAATGCAGTTGGTAGTGTAGCATCGAAGATATTACTTGCTCTTGTCTGTGTAATTATTGCTTTTTAGGCTCCTGGGATGACAGAAGTAGGGGACATGTGGTACAGCAAACTTCTTACCTCATAGCCAGAAAGCAGAAGAAAATGTAGAAGGAGCAAGAGCCCACACTTTCCTTCAGGGATGCACCCCAGGGACCTTCCCTGAGGCCCTGCTTCCTAAAGGTCTGCGGCACTTCCTGAACAGCATGATATCACGTAATAATTTGACTGACAACAGAGCACACATAAGGCAATGTTCTCATAAGATCGCATTGTCTAGTAACATTGCAGCTGTCTCAGTTTGTGTAAGTACACCTGTGATGCTCACATGATGACAAAATTGCCTAGTGATGCATTTCTTAGCATGCATCTCCATTGTCAAGGAATTTGTGACAGCGTATATTATGTGTACGTGATACCACCTGTGTACGTACACATCCCCAAGGCATTTTTATGTGTCCTGAACTAACTCTCACGCATGTTTAGAACTTAGGCATTTTAAAATGTAGTGTATATACATGTGTACATGCCCCGGTCACTTTTTGGTCCCCGAGGCACAATCCCTGACCCCCATACATTAAGTAGGAGAGGCCGATTTTGGCTCAGGTGGCCAGTCCTGGATCAGCTGGCTGAAAGGCACAAATGGCACATGAACGGAGAAGAGCTGCTCAGGTTGTGGTGGTCAGGAAGAAGAGGGAAGGGAGGACCTGGGGAGGCAGATTCGTTCTTCCAGGTTTGGCCCCCACTGACTGACTGGCTTCTTTCAGCCCGGCCTTGACTCCCTAGAGCACACTCGCCTGGTAAACTCACCGGAGGGTGAATCCACGCAGGAGTGCAGCGCCTCATGATCCAGTCACCTTCCAGAACCCCTAACCCTGACCACATGAGGACTTGAGAGACCACTCCAGATGTATGCCATGACAATACATATGTATGAATCCACCTCATGTGTGAGCCATCTGTGCCCATGTGTGTATGCACATGCATCCACATGTGTCTCCAAAGCATTTTTGTTTTCTTTGAGTCTTCTGTTATCTTCCTTATGCTGCTTTTTGCAGGAAGCAGGCCAGGCAGTTCCAAAGTAGGGGATCTATTGGGGAGGGTGCCCTGTGGGGCTCTGGCCACGTGCCCTGAGGTCACACAAGGATGTTAATGTTTGGACATGTTACATGGTGGGCCTTTCCTTCAGCAATGCTACAGCTTGGCTAATACAGTTGGGCTCTTGCTGAGCTCATTCTTGTGTAGCAAGAGGACAGTAAGTGCTGGCTGTGTGTCTAGAAAAATCTACCCTGGCCCTGTCATAGAGGCTGGCTGGATTTCCTGGGGAATCTGCGCCTCACAGGGAGCAGATCCAAGCCAGCAGCTGGAAGAGGAGAAAGACACAAGCGCTCAGGCCCATGCAGAGCTTCCCTGATGGGGCCTATGCTGCAGAACGGGAAAAACTGTCAAGGCCAAGGAACTGTCAACTTCTCTTCCCTGTGTCCTCCCAGCATGGGCAGAGAAGGCCTTCCAGGCCTGCTGAGAGAAGCAGCCGCATGGCTGGTCATGGTCCAGAGGAAGGATGGAAGGTGAAGGTGGAGATTCTTAGTTCTCCAGCTTGCATTTTACATTTTGAAACTCAGCTTCAGTAGGAGGTAACGTATCTTGCCTTGCCAGTTGTATCAGTCAGAGTTTTACTAGAAGAACAGATATAACACAAAATGTACAATGTATAAAAAATTACAAGAGTGGCTTATGATGGTCAGCCAGAGTCAGATGAGGAAGCGTGCAGAGGGCATCTGCACACCCGAGACTGAAGAATTCAGTTCACAGTCTGTAGCTCACTGCAGTGTTCTGTGCAAGTCCGTATCAGGAGGCTGATGGGCCTGCAACAGAAGGCTGATGAGTCTACACCAGGAGGCTAAAAGGTCCAAGACAGAGGTCGAAGAGTCTGCGCTAAAAGCCAGAAGATGACCTCCAAGCTGCCTGCAAAGACTGGAGCTCCTCAGAGGAAGTGGAATGCTCCGTCGTTCCTCAGTTCCCTTTTATATCCTTTAGGTGATGAGCTGCTCCAGGGTGCGGCTTCCACACCCTAGTGCAGGACCTCCACGCCCTACGGTAGGGAATTGCTGGATTTAGCTAAGCTTTTAACTTCTCAAGTTGACAAAATGTATCACCCACTACAGGAGTTTTGCCCCCAAGTTCAAGAAGAGCGAGCTCCAGGGCATGGAGTAGGTGATAAGCTCTTCCTTACCATCTGTCCACAAAGCGTTCATAATGAGCCAAGATTAGTTCATGAAATTAAATGTTCATCTCCTTTGAGTCCAAGGCCTGAGAGACTGAATTATAACAGTGAACCTAAATTGTTTTCTAGTTATTTGTTTTAGTTCAGTAACAGCCTAAATGTAGCAGGATTGTGCAGGTCCTTAGCTGTGGATGACCTGTTGTCCCTCCCAGATGGGGAGGAGTTAGATAAAGGGTCTGGAGAAGGAATAGCTTGTTGGGGAGGGGTGGCAGATGTGAGAGGTTAGCAGAACATTCGCTGTGTTATTTATTTGTGATTTTGAGGAAGTGTTCTGAGGAAGACTTCAAAACAAGAAAGGAAGTGACTAGAAAGGTGATTTTAAGAAGTGAAGGAAAGAAAATAAACAATAGAGAGTTAGAGTTACCAACCATGGCAGCCAGCATATCGCATGTTTTATTAGTCAGAGACTCAGCTTAAGTTAACATGAGCAAAAAGGAAAACCACTGGTTCATATATTTGCAAAGTCCAGCAATAGATAAGACTCTAGGGAGGGCTGAGCTCTAAGCTCCAACAAGGCAGTGCAGCAGCCTCTCACTCGCACCTTGGCTATGGCCTCTTCCTGTTAATTCACAGGTACACTTCCCCCTTGGCTAGCAAGATGTTACCAACCCATAAGGCTCACCTGTTGTCTAGTTAAAAACAGAAGGCTTCCTCTTAGCAGTGACTCCATGCCTGAGTGAGATCCCCACTAGTCTCAGTAGACTGTGACAGCTGATGAACTGATTGGTCAACTGGTCACGTTCCTATCTGGAGCCTGGGATGTAATAATTCCCCAGAACTCAGGGAGTAGGGTGGTGGGTGGTAGGTATGCACCTGTCAGTCATTCAGAAGAATTGTGGATGCATGCTGGGAAGGCATAAACCTGCCTAAGAATGGTGCAATGGAGCTGGAGGAGGTCCCGAGAAAGTAACTGACATGATGAGGAAGATTGTCAACCAGGGAAAAGCGAGCCTGTCCATTGCTCTGGGTGTTCAGCCTGCAGGAAGAAGCTGATGTGGGAGAGGGCTCTTGTATCAGTAGGGGCTCATCCAGCTATTTCTAGACATTTTCAATTCAGAGCAATGCTTTTGTTCTAGGCTAGAGAATCAAGGACTATGGTTATTTGGGCCATATATATCTTAACAGTTTCCAGTATCTGTTATTTTGGAGAACCCAAGAGTCCAGAAGGAAAGTTGGAATAAACACTTCTTGAGTAACCTATTAGCAGACACCAGTGATTAAAAATCATTAAAGATATGATTTTTATCTTCTGTCTTAGGTATGACAAATATAACAGGTATCGTATCTTGAAGTTTTCATATTGTCTGATGAAAAGGAGATACAGTTCTTTTCTAAGACTTAAATTACCCAAACTGTATTCCCTGGAATACCAGGTTGTCAAGATGTTTTATAAGAAAATAGCGTGGGTCTGGGGAGATAGCTCAGAAGCACAATGTCTGCCTGGGAAGTGCAAAGTCAAAGTCCCGAGCTCCATTCCCAGTACAGAAGAAGTAGGAGAAGGAAGAGGAGAAGGAGAAGGAGGAGGAGGAGGAAGAAGAGGAAGAAGAAGAAGGAGGGAGAGGGGGAAGAAGACAAGGAGAAGGAGAAGAGGAAGGAGAAGGAGGAGGAGAAGGAGGAGGAAGAGGAGGAGGAGGAAGAGGAGGAGGAGGAGAAAGAGGAGGAGGAGGAGGAGGAGGAGGAGAAGAAGAAAGAAAGAAAGAAAGAAAGAAAGAAAGAAAGA
>NDGN011451581.1:0-16721 GCA_002564285.1 Tympanoctomys barrerae
AAGAGACAGTTTTAGGTCCAAGGAACAAAATACCAAAATACTTGATGTCCAAAGCTGAAGCCCTGCTGAAAGTTTGTAGTATGACTTTCAATTCATTTTTTTTTCATCTCAATTTAGAAGCAAGTGATTTTACATGTCTGCCTTTATTGAAGGTTTATATTTTAATTAAAACTTTCTGACCCAGCTCTCTCTTTGCTGGTTTTGAAATCATATTCACTGACCAAGAATAATAAATCAAGTTGCTTGAGGCAGCACTCTCCTACTGCCTCAATGTCTGACTCACAGGCCCAGAGAGAGCAAGAATGCTCTCGAATACCATGCATGGAAAAGGCCACTGTGTGCTCTTTCCTGAGCTTTTGCTATTTCTGGGTCGAGGATATACGTTTTTGAAAACCTACAGCATATAGGTTTTAGCGATGACGACTACTTTTCTACTTTTCAGTAATGTGAGGACAGCTCAAAGTAGAAGTTCTAAACTAAAGCACTATTAAAAGAAAAATGAGACCGTGTAAAAGTGAGGAGCACAGTGAAAACCTTTTCGAAGACCACACACATTTCAAATGTAAATGCTGACACTTACAGGTAATTATCTGTTCTATACGCGCTCTCTATCTCAATGCATTTTCTGCACAGTGTACCCTGAGTTGGCATTAAGGCTCCTGCTCACTGGTTATTAAGCAATGCTACATCTGGAAAGCCTGAACTTTCTTCAAGCACGTATTTGTTTACTTTTCAAGTGCAACATTGCCATCTACAGGACACTAAGTGACAAAATGCTACTCGTCCTTGAAAGATAGTTGGAACTCAAAACTAGATACTACTGAAGTTGAAAGTGTATGTGCTCAAAATAAGTCCTATTATATTATTCCTCCAGGTGTTTGTACCTTACAAATTATCTCATAATCTCACAGTTTACCAAAGTAAGGAATGAAACTACCTAGTACTGCAGCTTCTCTGCCTTATAGAGTCTCTTCAAACACCCTGTCATGATAAGTGTTAAGCAGCTACAAGAAAAATTAGTATCAGTGTGATTGTTTAGGTTTTCATATGAAGCACTAATAGTAATTTTCTTCATCTTAGCTGAATGTAGATTACCACAACCTTCTCTCAGAACTCAAATAACAAATACAGCAACAAATAGTCTCTCCAAGCAGGCAACTGACATCATCAGAGGCTTCTTAATGAGTCTAATAATCTAATCAGATTTCCCAACATGCAAATGAATGACAGTAGGGAGATACTGAGACTGTTTCGCAAAAGCAGCATTTGGAGCTGACCTTGAAAAGGTTGGATCCTTGTCAGCCTGTCTTATTTTAGCAAAAGTGATGGAGGAAATAAGAGAGCACAACTCATTTTCTCTATTTTGAAACAGATTAAAATATGAGCTAGGAAAAATAGAGAATATACAAATGATATTAAGAATAAGATATTTTTGACTGCTTGGTATGACCTCAGTTCAGTTGAAATTTGAATTACAATATATTATTAGAAAAAGCTTGACTGTTTCAGGAGAAGCTATTACAGTTTCCTAGTACATTTCTAATCTCCCTTCCTGGAGATTTAATACTAGGATGCATAATTAGCTTGCTCTAATTCCTTAATTGTGACACATTTAGAGTGTAAGAGATGGACATGATGGCAGTGGTGTGACCCTGTCATCCAGCAATTTTTTAAATCAATGACTAAAGAATGAGAATTACATGAATTAAAGCCATCTCAATCATAAAGAAGAATAAAAATTCAACTTTATTTTGTTATCACAATGCTAACTAGAAAGTATTCTATGAGTAAATGCGGCACTGGTAACAAAGAAAAGGCCTCATTAAACAAGAAAACAATTTGAAAAAATTCAGCACTGGGGTTTCATTTTCAATGTTTACTTCACAGCTTTTCATCATGTATCCAGCATATCCTCAGGGTACATGAATCAAGTTTAAAAGAGAAGATTAAAGAAAAGCATCCTAGCTACAAAAACGATCTAACTTCATCTGTAGTCCATCTAAATACAGACAAAAAAACTTGAAACAAAGTATTCATATTGAGTAAACCAGTGGCTTTGGATTCAAGAGCAATTAATGAAATAAGGAACCAATCTTTGGCTGAAGCCAGTATGATTATTTCCACCATCCCCGGGGCACGCTGAGAGGGCAATTGAGACTGGGCGTGGTGGCACATGCCTGTAATCCCAGCTCTTGGGAGGTTGTAAACAGGCTGATCACTATGAGTCCATTCTAGTAGTGAAACCCTGAACACCCTGTAGACCCTTCCCTAAAATACAAAAATAAAGGCAAGTTATGTGATATGCTTCATTGCAAGAAATATGCTCAAGGAACCCCTTTTAAGAAAACTTCTTTTCTCAAGTTATCCAGAGACCAGCAGTGCCCCAAACCAACAGCAACTCTTAATTCTTCAACTTAATTGACTCCTCAGCACTAGATGTGCTTTTCCCCTTCTTGCTGACACATTACTTCTAGCTGGCTTTCCCCATATGCCATACTCTCTATCCCTGCCCCAAGATCTTAGCCACTTATCTCTGCCCTTTGGGCTGCATCCTGTTCTTCTTCCTGGTCCTTGAATGTCAACGTGTCCATGGGATTGGTCTTTGAGCTTCTCTTCCTTTCTGTCTCTGCTCAATATTAGACAATTTCCACATAACCCCGTTGTAAGCACTGTCTTTATGCTGAAGGCTCCACAATGTACATGTTCAGTGCTAAACTTTGCCACAATTCTGAACTCTTACATCTCAGTGCCTACTCAGCCTCTCCATTTTGATATCTAGTCATTCCTTTCTTGCTTGATATGCTCAAAATTGATTTTTTTGTTTTGCTATACTCCTATACTTGTTTCTCTTTAAAAGTGTCCTGTCCCAAAAAAACAATATTCTTGGAGCATGTAATACATATTTCCTGAATTCCCTTGCAATTAATTAACTAACACAAAGAGAGTAATGTGAGGGACAAGAACACTATGGTTAAGCACATGATCCAAGTATAATGGAAAATACACTCAGAATAGCCTATGAAACAGTAGGGCTCATGAGCAGGGTGTCATCGAAACAAGCTCTACCATTCACACTTTTAGGAACTTCCCATAATCCATACATAGCATCCCATGACAAAACACTTAATTATTTGAGAGTTGATTGAAAAGAAGTCTCCAGAGCACAGAAACTGCTGTACTCCATTTTCCAATCTCCTGATAACTAGCTCAGTAAGAAAGGCCTTTCTGATATCATTAACAATGTCCAAGATTGTCAGAGATTGATTTTTCACCCTGCCATTGATTCTCCCAAGAAATGAAGGCAGTACCATGTTGCTGGAAGTTAGATTCACCCCAATACTCAAGGAGACTTAAAGAGGTCAGTGGTCCACCCATGGCTATCAGTGAGAAATATGTATGAGTGGTCATATCTGGTCATTTAAAAAGTCAGAAGAGACCAAAAGAATCTCCTATTTATAATTTTGAAAAGAATTTTTTGAAAGACAATTCAAAAGTCATTTTATCCATCTCAGTCTTTTGGTCTATACCAGTTCAAAAATATGTCTTGTAATGTATAAATCCATAAAATTGTTCCATGTGAAAAGGGAATTTTTGGAGATCAAATAATAGTTTCTGAGATGTACTTAAGTAAGGCTACCCAGTCCATTTTGTTTGGCCTAAAGATTATATGACTACAGACATCTCTTTATGACTCTGTAAAACACCAACACTCAGGCCAGCCAGATAGCTCAGCAGATTAAAGTGCCTGCTTAGGCAGAGGAAGAGGCTGGGTTCAATCCCCAGCATGCGGTGCCAGCCCCTCCCCCACGGAGCACTGAGACAGGGACTGAGACTGGACATGGTGGTGCACGCCTGTAATCCCAGCGTTTGGGAGGCTGAAAACAGGAGAATCCTTACGAGTCCGATCTGTATAATGAGACCCTTTAGGCCCTGTACTAAATACCAACACTCTTCAAAACTACAGCCCCCTAGAATATATCACAGGAAACCACAAGTATCAAAATGCTACCTATGGACCTTGGAATCACATGGTATATAAATAGATATTCCAGATATTCTCTAGATTAAGTTGGCAAATTTTGTTTAAATCTACTAAGCAGTGTCCCACTTCATATCCAGATATTTGAAAATGTGTGGAAGTAAACTCAGAGTCTCCTTCAAACCTACAAATCTTTAAGAAATTTAAAGCCACTTGTAGCATACCTTGGGAGTATATTTCATAAATATTTCTTATTTGTAAGAACTGAAAGTATTTTTCCTGTGAAATAAAGCCCTCTACAATCTGCTAAGTCTTGCAACTAGCCCTTAAAAAATACCGAAATGCAATTCTAGTATTAAAATAAAGACTGTTTCAAAAGTTAAAAAATTATTAACTTTGACATTTATTTATAAAAATGGAAATTAGAGAAATTGGTATGGTAGAAAAATAGAGAGGTTGGCTGATAATTCTAGAAAAATAATCAGAGTGAAAGTTTGACCTTTGAATTAAGAAAAACAATGTTGTGAATTTAATCCTAAAAATATGAAGCAGAAAATTGTGAAGATAAATGGTCATCCAAAACCATGTCCTTAGATAGCTCATAATGAATAATTCCAAAGGAATTGTTATGGTCAGAATGTCTAGAGGCTTGATTAATTTCTGACCCTTTAAAACAAAAAGAATGTATATATTCCTACGTAATTTTCCTACATAACTTCGGTGTTTACTGCTTTTTGCACACATTTCTGCCTATTCCATGTGTAGCTGCAGAAAAGGACAAACAATGAAGATTCTGATGAGAGTATTTTTCACTTAGACCATCTACATACATCTTCAAGCCAAACTTAGAATATACTAAGCTAAATTTTATCTCAGGCTGATGAATGGGAGGGCGACAGGAAAAAGTCAGGGTACCAGGGTAGATTTTCTACCTTTAGTCAAAAAGTCGATTTAAAGAGGGAGAGACTAGTCCATTGTTGAGCACTTGGCACACACCTTGGCAAAGCCTTGGCAGGAAAAACAGAAAACTCGCTAGAGTGAAGTTACCATTGATTGGCAACCAAGAAGCATGCAGCCAGACTTCTGCTCTGAAAGAAAACAAAGCAAGCAGAAATTTGATAGATTCAGTAGAGCAGACTCCTAATGCTTAAAAGGGATTCAGCTCTCCATCTCCCTGTATGCATTGTTTGCCCAAATATTTGCCTTTCTCCCTCCATTTTGATTAAGCCAATACTTTCAAGAATTATCATGAAGGAGAGTTCCCAAAATCTACATTTTCAGAAACATGTGATATAGATGAAGACATATGTAGAGATTGAGACAGAAACAGTTAAAGACAGAGATGGACATGGACATGGATATGGGAATGATGGAGATGCCTATCTATTTTCAGTGTCTCAGGAAGCTATAGTTCTAACTGTCTTCAAACAGACCACCACTAAGCATCCAGTCCCCTATGGCCCACTAGCTTCCTTTATTCTTTTCTTCCATCAAAATAAAAGGCTCTCAACTCTTACATAAAGTTAGTGAAGTTATTGAATTCTATAATACTCCTAAATAGTTGCTTAGGATGAGAGAGAGAGACAGACAGACAGACAGACAGAGACAGAGGGAAAGAGAGAGAGACAGAGAGACAGAGGGACAGAGAGAAAGAGTGAGAGAGACTGAATTGTACTACTCCTTTATCCAGGAATATTATCTCAGAGGCCAAATATAAAATTTCTATTATGAGCTAAAATACATAGCAATGAAACATGGTACTCTCAGTATAGTTTATATATGTAAAAACTAAAAAATTTATAAATTTTACAACCAATTTAAATGCTCACAGACTTGGTTTGGTAAATCTTGTTATATACTAAAATAATGGTGTCTTTCAAGATTCAGTGTAAAAAAAATTCTAAGTACTGTAATCAGAACAAGGTATATGGAGCCAACAAGTCTATGGAGGGAACAGAGCACTTCGAAGGCCACCCCTTCACCACCAGCTTCCAGCTCCCACCCCCTACCATGTATCTGGGAGTAGAAGATGCTGCTGCTTCTGCTGTTGACCGAGTGCTGCATATAAATCCGCAGAGCTGTTAACTACCCACTGGAGCCTGGAGCTTAGCTACAGTAAACACATCCATCTGAATTGTTGAAGGTTACTTCGGCAGCAAGAAGATGGCCTTTGCCTTCCAGAATTCTGTGTGAATATATTTTATTGGTAGGCTCGAAATCATATCCAAAGCCCTAAGTGCAAGACGGCGTGGGTTGTGTAGCATTTGCTAACCAGCTCCTGTAATTCAGAAAAAGAACACAGGATATAATGTGAGTGGATGCTTAGTGCTGATAGATCACTTTTAAAACAGGTTCTTCAAAGCTATTTGTCAATAAATAATTTAGAAGATACATTACTGACAATAGTTTAGAAGACATGCTTACTGACAATAAAATAATATAGGTTATATTGAGTTATCAAAAACATGCCTCAAAGAGAATATGATCATTGTATAACTGATTTGTGATCTCATTTTTAGAGGTAACCCAAAAATCCACTCTTTTTGACATTTTCAGTATATGCCATAGAGTCATTTTAACTAAATTAAAACAGTAATCAAAGCAGAAAGAATGAAGAAAAATCTCTTTTGTGTTTAATTTTTTCTTTTCATATTTCTCTGATCAGAGATTTGAGCCTACCATTCTGCCACTTTAGGAACAAACTAAAACACTATAATTTGGCTCATTCATTTATTTGTTCATTACACAAATTGCTATTACTAGCTTACTATGAATGAGGTTTTTTCAAATATGTTTGACAATGGTATTTCCACTATACTGCCTTTCTTTTTAACCAGAAGAACTAATTCTTTTTATTGCACAATATGATGCACCAGTTGTGTAAAACAGAGTAAGACTTATTTTAAGCATTTATAGTATATGTTAATTTGTATATTTTAGTCAGAGGCTTTGCAAAGATGCTCACAGATTGGTTAAAGCAAAATATCTAGAAAGAAATTTTATAAATGATGTAATAAATAGGAATGTGTAAGGAGAGAAAACTTTTACCCAGAAGTATTTGTAAAATTAATATATATAAAAGAATTATTCAAAAGTGGTTACAAATTTGAAAATTAGTAGTAATGGATGTGTTAGGCTATGGCCCCTTGAACAACCTATGGAATTTTATTGCTGATAAAGTAAGAGGGCTCAGGTATAAAGGGGGAACTGAGAGCAAAAAGAAAAGAAAAGGAGGCAATTTATCCGTGGATAAAATGACCACTAAATGTTGCCTGGAACAGTGTAGTTTATACCTGTATTTCTCTTAACTTTCCAAAGTTTCCTCATTTCAGAGATAAATTACATGGTCTTTTAATTGGTGAGATGAGTAAAGAACTGTGATTATAAATAACACTAAATTAATGGCATATTTAATGGAACATGCAGGGAGTGAAAAATTTAAACCGGAGAAGAACCTCTGAAATTGGGTCACTTGCCAGAAGGAAAGCATTACATCTACTGAATGGAATGATAAATTGCAAGCAATAGACAGAGGTCACTTACAGTCCTTCAACAAATAATGTTGGGTTTTAGTTCCTCTCATCCTTGATTCTTTTGCAATTCAATTGGGATATTAGCATACTAGTTTATCATAAATCATTAGTCTGAATGTTTATCATTGAGCCCTGCTGCTCAACCTCTTTCAAATAGCCTTATACTCAAACTCTAAGACAAAGACTAACTGCTAGCACTAACCTGTTAGTATTTACAAGCAGAGTATTCTCTAAATGACTTCTTTTTGGCTTCCACCCAACTAAGCCTTATTTTCTGAAGCCTTAACTTCTCCATTCCTTTACTTAACCCCTGAATATCCATCTGACATTTATATATCGTCACTCTTAAATGTATAAAAGATGTTTTCAGTAACACTGAGTAAATTTCAGTAACAATTAGCTATTATGTTAATGCATTTTTATCAATTGTCTTAAATGTGATCATGGCACTTTGGTTATGTAGAATAAGTGTTTACAGTTTGAGGAAATAGAGTACTTGGGGTGATAAGTTGTCAAAATATCTGCCACTTAGTTTGGAACAGTTTGGATAAATATGTGTAAGTAGGCACAACTATAAATATAGATAGAGATCATAGATACATGAATGAAATACGAAAAATATTTTTTCTTCCTTTTTTTTTTTTTTTGGTGGTACCAGGGATTGAACTAAGGACCTTGCGGATGCCAGGCAAGCCCTTATTCTACTGAGCTATCTCCAAAATATTTTCATTGGAGAACCCAGGTAATGAGTATAGAACTAAGGCTGGCCAAATAGCTCAGTGGATTAAAGCACCCTCAAGCAGGCACAGGGGCCCAGGGTTCTATCCCTGGGCCTGCCGTGCTGGCCCTGTCCTGGGGCACGCTGAGACAGCAACTGAGACTAGGCATGGTGGTGCATGCTTATAATCCCAGCTCTTATGAGGCTGTAAACAGGCAGATTACTACAAGTTTGATCTAGTTGTGAGACCCTGAACACCCTGTAGACCCTTCTCCCACCAAAAGAAAATGAGTATAGAATTGTTCATTGTACTACATAGCTATGTTGCTCAACTTTTACTATGCTTGAATATTTTATAATTGAAAACTAAAAAATAAAAAAAAATGTAAAAAGAACACTTGGCCACCTTTAGGAGTCCTGACCCTCTTTGTCACCCTTATCCCACTCGTTCTCTATTTACCTGTGTTTTGGACCTTCATTCCAAAGTCACTTACTTACAGATAGCATAAACTATACTTATTATCAGTATTATAACAATTCTAAGATAGAAAAAATTAACAATATGAAATTCTGTCTTGGTATTTCATACGCATCTCAAGTTTGACAGTTTTAAAACTGGAGTCTTATTATGGCAGTCCTAGCAGACTAGTACAGATAATAATCAACAGAACTACATGCTGGGAAGATGGCTTGGTGGTCGTCTAAGCATCTGCCTAGCAAACATAAAGTCCTGAGTTTGATCCCCAGTACTACATGCTGTGCTGGTCCTGATAGAACCAGACTTTTGAAGCCAGACTGCACTTCAAGCAACTATACTATACAACTGTACATAATACTAAAAAGCAGGTGATTGCACAGAAAGGTGTAACAACTTTTTTCACACATTTCAACACCCACGGCTGACAGTCATATAACAGAGGACAGATTAATAACAGAAGATAATGAATTTATTTAGTCAATATTTTGCTTGACATGGAAGTCTTCAGAAATAAAGAGCCAAACACCCAGACAAAAATGCAAGATTCTGAGTTCAATTCCAAGTACCAAATAATAGTAAAAACAGTAATAACAATAAACAGAAAAGCCTGTTTGCACAAGTTCTCTCAGACTGTGGAATGCTCTACAGTGCTCTGGGCATGGGGAAGGACACCTATTGCACGAGTGTTTGGGGGAAAGAAGGGAGATTAGAGAGTGACTTTCCAGGACCTATAGCATGTTTTGCAACAAAGCAGTTATAATAACTCTGAGCTACTTTGGGAAAGAGAAGTTCTAATTTGTATGGCCTGTTTCAGGAATAACATGGGAAAGGGAAAGGAAGACAGCAAAAGGTCCAAGAGAACACCTTCCACTGTGGTCTTTCCTGTCTCCTTCTGTTCAAAGTACTTGCAAGGCCAAAGCACTGTCCTGTGGGGTGTCATGTCTGAGCCCCAGTCCATTTCTCCTACAGAGTCTACAGATCTTAACCTAACCATTTCTTTGGGATCGCCTTTGATTACCATCACATTTTAGAGTTTCTTCACTGCAGTTTTCTCAGAGTATAATGCATGTCTTTAATTGTTGTTGTTTATTTGCCTCTGGGCTTACCGACTGAGTAACAGGTACTGCTGGCTTACATGGACACAATAATGGATAACACAGACTTGAACTTTCTCACATAGAGTTTACAGCCTATATTAATCTCCCCTTTTGCAATTTAACTTTACCACCTGGATCTTAAGTACCAGTGGAGAGTAAATAAAAGCAGATAAGATCAGGATAAGGTAGGAGACAAACATAAAGAGGAGAATTAGGTGAGACCTGGAATGGTTGTCCTAGGCTAGGGCAAGGCAGGGCTGAAGAGATGGAAGTAGCGGAAGCAAGGGGCTGCCAATGGGATACATATGGCAAGAGCTCTGTCTTGGTTACTTTTTTCTCATTGCTGGGACAAAACACCAGACACCCAAAGTTAAAAAAGGAAAGATTCAGCACACAGTTTAGCTCACAGTTTGTGGAGGTTTCAGTCTGTAATCAGCTGGCTCCAAGGCAGGGTGGCACAGAACCGAGCAACCATTCAAGGCAGCAGAAGATAGTAAAGGCAACAAGATCAAAAGCACAGAAGGACAAGCCTCTTTTCCTTCGTTATATTGTGAGCTGCCCACCCCCTCCCCAGTGGGTACAGTACTCACACCACCTCCCTGCACTCTTCTCGCACAGGATGAGGATCTTAACTTAGTGAGGACCTTGGTTTCTTGCTGAATCACTTACTTGAGCTTCTGAACTTGTCAAGCTAACACAATGGATCATCCATTACAAGTTCTCATTCCTTCAAGATCTCTAGAAGTCATGCAGGCCCTGAGGCTGACCTCAAGTAGGAACAGTATGATCTGAGGCCTAGAAAAGACCGATGTACCCCAGAAAACAGAACGAACCATGGTGGAGACTGAAACCCAGCCTTCATCTTTCAAAATCATGACAGCAGTGCTCTGTGATACATTTGGGCCACTAGTTTGTCCCTTGATTTTAAATGTTCCAGATAGATGGAATTCATCTCAGTCTCTGGATGTTGGCTAAAACATGGACAAGCAATCAAATGCAAGCAATTCAAGATAGAGGTCTGTGGCTTCTAAAAGGGCAAGAACTCAATTAAACGAAGCTTCAAGACACAGCCACAAGGTTGTCCCCCATTCCTCTGACATGTATGCCTCTTAGCAGATATGACAGAGAAGACAAGACTTACAAAAATCTTCCCACCCTCAACTTGACCAAGGGCCTCACCCTGACTCAGGCCAAAGACACTTATGAATGTCTTCTGTATGCCAAGCTGTTAATTGCCAGAGGTAAGCAACAGGAAACATTCTCCAGTTATAGAGTTTACATGCTAGTGAGAGATTTGATAAGGAAATAAATCACTCATCAATTAAAAATTATTTCTGACAGTGATACTGTGAAGAAAATAAAACACACTCATGTGATGGCCTAAGAGTCAATTAAGTTCTGTGGGGTTGCTAGCAATCCAAAAGAACCCATCCTCAATATGGAAGTAGAGTTGCTTTGGGCACCCAGCTACCCAGCTAATTAAATTCCTCAGTCTGTCTTGCAGCAAGTGTGGCCATAGAACTATTTCTTTACCAATGACGTAAGGAAGGAAAAAATGTGCTTGAGGGTTTTTTTTTGTTGTTGTTGTTGTTTTTGTTTGTTTTGGCTTTAACATAAGAAGCAATTTTCCTCTGTGTTCTACTTCTCCTTTGCATTGACTAGAAACTTTATATTGCCACAAGTCAGCTCTACATATTCACATGATGACCCTATTCTGAGGTACAATACGACAACAAAATGACAGGGTCATAAATGATCTCCTAGAATTTTTTCATGACCTAGACTAATTATATCAATGCTATTGTATAAAACAATAAATTAGCATCACCGTGGATCCTCTCTAAGTAGCAGCTTAAACTTCTCCCACCTATCCATTGGGAAATTGAGAAGATGAATGAAAGAGAACAGTCATAGGTGCGTGGAGGGGACGGAGCCCTGAGTGAAGAAAGGGGGGAGTCATGCAAGCATGTGCATGTGGAGTGGGAAGAACCTTTATACTATGCCAGAGACAGGCTGGCAAACTCTCATTCACATCCTTCCTAGACTCAGATTCAACATTAACACAGAAAGACAAGTACTAGCAAACCTTTTGCAGAGAGCTAGGAGCTAGATCATAAATATCTGAAAAGGGTAGAAGATTAAAAACATAAACTAAGCCCAAGCACAGGCCAGACTCCAGGCAAGCAACAGAATCTGGTGATTCTCTAAGGGAACTTTCAGTTTTCACAAGTCAAAAAGTCAAAAGAAAATAAGCAGTGAATATTTGGAAAAAATAGCAATAGGAGAATAGGTGACAAGGAGCTATTTAAAAGAAACAGTGGTCAGCTATGCCTCAGAGCTTTAGTGAATTAGTCATTTCATATAAATCTGTTTTGATTTATTATCACTTTTAAAAACTAAGATTCCATATTTGCATATATGCGATGGTCACAGCCAAAATGTTATACCTGGCCCTCTTTCCCAAAGAACAGTCCTGTATTGCAGTTTTTGCTTGAAAACATGTTGAGAGTTGTTTCCTTGTTTTGTCATTTAACTCACTGGCATCCACAGAGTGGCCTGTACGTGCCTAAAATTTCAAGCAGATGCACAAAATCATGTGTAGAACAATAGATGGAATACAGAATTTTACTATCAAGAGAAAATGTTAATTTCCTTAAGATGATTTAGGATACACTTGAGAGGGCTGGCCAAATAGCTCAGCAGATCAAAGCACCTGCAAGCAGGTGCAGGGATGGGGAGTTCAATCCCAGGGCTTGCCACGCTGGCCCCACCCTGGGGTGTGCTGAGGTAGCAATTGAGACTGGGTATAGTGGTGCACACCTGTAATCCCAGCTCTTCGGAGGCTATAAACAGGTGGATCACTACGAGTCTAATCTAGTAGTGAGAAGACCCTTCCCTACAATACAAATGAAAAAAAGATACACTTGAAAATAATTCTCAGGAAGTTTCTAAAATGCTTAAAGAATAATGGGTGAAGGCAAGAACGCAAAGGGCTATGAAAAATATTCAGAACCAAACATTCCAGAAGATCAGACGAGAGAATAAAAAGAAAAGAAGCTGCACACCACATGCTACAAACTGAAAATGTTTGTGCCTCACTCTAATTACATATGTTTCTCATTAGGGCCTAAGTCTAGAGTGATAAATACAGAACTCTTTGCAGGGTGGCAGGAATAGACGCAATAAGCATGGCAAAGAGTGAGCTTGCCAAAAAGGCTCATTTCTTTTTATTTTCCCATCAGTGAAGGTAGAGAAAATATTTGTTATGGCACCATTTCTAACTAAGCAAATACCAAGGGGCTTAATGATCCCCATTCTGCCATACAAGACTTTAGACTTTATTCTTGGCTATTTGTTTGTTCTTGTCTTCTGGAAGAAGGAAAAAAAACAATATTTTCCAATAGGGATTGAGAGTCTTGCAAAGCACTACGAAACTTCATCTGGTGTGCTGTTGTTATTGGTGGCTGATCCACCTAGGCAGCAAGAGTCCCAGGTCCTCGGGCGTGGTGCTTAGGTCCTCCCCCGCAGCTGGCCCGTGAGAACACCACCGAAGAAGGCATGCTAGGGAGACTGCACAGTCTGTTGTCCCCCACAGAGGCTAAGATGAAAGCTGGCTGCAGTGCCGCTGAGAAGCACCATTACTTTCTAAGTTCACTGTGATATCACTCCTCTAATGAAAAGCCTTCAAAGCTTTCTCGTTCCACTCAGGACTTAGTAAAAACTCCAGAACATGATTTAGAAAGCGCTTTATCCATAGCTTTATCTCCCAGACACAGCTTTCCCTGTTCTTGCTGATGTTCTTAAACTCTGGTCAAACAGAACTGTTGGTAAATTCTCAGGTAACAGTGTGTGCTGTCTCTTGCTTCCTCTCACCTTGGCCTGTCCTTCTCTTGTCCTCCTAACCTCTCCTACTGTCCCTGTTCTTCAGGTCTCACCCTACATCTCACAACTCTGGGAGGAAATCCTGGAACTCCCCAGGGGCTGTTGCCATGTGGACTCAAACCTATGTTTGAGTTGTAACTCGGCTGCCTCCTGTTGGCTACTGGGCAGGCAGAGATGTGTCTCGCTGCCATTGTAGCATTAGGCTCTAATGCAATTTTTCTTTGCAACAGGCAACCAATATGTGATTGTCCAAAGAATATATTGAGTTTGTTGGGAGAAAAAATTAATAAATATCATTTTTAGGCATGAAATAAATTAAAGATTGTCAAATCAAATTTTTAAGGACCATTTCTTGGAATGTCCCTGTATCATGTCTTCTGGGGTAATAATATCTCACCTTTCTTTCTTTTCTTGTTTTGCTTATTATAACAAGTCTTTAGCACCCCCGAAATTAAAATTTGAGTTCATTGTTTATGCACCTTTGGTTAAATAACTCACTTGACACAATTAAATAGCAAACACTATGGTTAAAACTGTGTAAGGCAGTTTCTGGGGAAATCATGAGGACTTCATAAAACACCTTTTTATAACTATTTTAAAGAGGCCCTTTGACTCATGAAGTGTTGGCTCTGCTTTTAATTTATTACCAGTGATTTGGTTGACAGAAAGCTAAGTCTAAGATACAAAAGGATATTTGTCTAGCATATTTCCTTTTAGGTATAAACTTTGCTGAATTCATCTATAAATAAATTTTCTTCCCTATCCTTGGAGAAGATGACCAAAAAGGCCTCCAGCTGAGTCAAGAGAAAGCGGGAGCCACCATGACAATTCCCTTCTTACATGCTTCCTCAGGAAACTTCTGTTCCTTATTCTTCCAGGTTGTTTCACATACAGTGGAATGATTTATTTAAACGGAAGAAATATGCTTAAAATGGGAGAACAACATATAAGTCTCACCATACTCAAGTTATGCTATTTTAGAAGAATGTTTCCCTACATAGCAAGCTAGTTGTCCTCATTCCTCCTTATCTTTATTTAGTAAGTTAGAAAGCACCTTCTCTGCTTGGACACAAAGGATTCCAAATAAGGCATGTCCTTGTCCTGAAAATATTAAGAAAGACTGTTGCACATATACTTAGAAATAATAATCACATTGATATAGGAGGAATAGAATTCACAGCATCTTTGATGTCAGATATGCTGAGTTCATGTTCCCTGAAATCAAAAAATGAATTCCAGAGGACAAAGGAGCTTATGGGTAGGAACACTTACACTGAGTGATAAATTGAGAGCTAGCTCCTGAGAGACAGCAGGGGTCCCAGAAAAGGGTGGACACTAAGGCCCTCTGTTGGGGGATAAGTGTCACAGCAAAGCCACAATGTGGATACACTATGGGTCAAAATATAATCAATCTATGCAATTACAGGTATAGCTGTTTAGCTAATATTGATCCACCAGGAAAGTGGGTCATGTTGCAAGGATATGTGGAAAGAACACAGGCATTCTCCGGAAAGGATGGATCCACATACTCTGGTCACCAACCAGGGGTTTGATGTCTACCTGGGCTTCCTGAACCCGGTGGTGGTGCTGATTATAGTACAGTTCCAAGTTACAGCTTGATCTGGCCATCTATATCCTCAACTGGAGGCGTGGTCCTCTTCAGACATTCCTCTAGCCACAGTTCTGATGTCTTTATTTTTTTTTCTGCTGACTTCCTTGAGAGTGTAGTCCCTCTCTCACTATATATTAACAGTATATTATGTAATATAATATGTTATAGTAAAATAATTCATCTGTCTATAATCACAGTAGCTGGTTAGTACCAGAAGATTATGACTTTAATATTATCTTTATGTGCAAATTTTGGCTTTAAATAATCTACTGCTGTGTGTTTTACTAATGTTGCTTAATATATTCAGACTAATAGTATCTTGAAAACAGACTCCTTTATATTGCTTTATATCATATATAAGATTATTTTTCTAAATTAACTATGGTACAGTAATGAAAATATTTTGCATTGTGACTCCTTCTGCACCTATGACCAAAGTTTCTCAAAACTATACCTATAGTGAGTACACCAGTGCATTCTGGTGCTTTTTGTTTCCTAAAATGCTGTTCTAATCTATTCCATTAAAAAAGAGAAGAACACATTCTGGTCATGTTTCACTAACAGAGCCAATACCCATCTTTTGAAAAAAGCTTTTTCTAAAGACTCAACCTAGCAAAATATATACACTGCTGATTGGTCAACAATTACGTGGTTGGTGGTAACACAGCATAGGAAATGGAAGTGAAGGTCTGGTATAAGACTACTCTGAACTCAGACTCGTGGTCTACCAACAACATGCTATGTAGCCTTCAGCAAGTTAATCAGTCTCTCTGAGCTGCAATATCCTCAAACTGGAAGCTCAAAAAAATAACAGCATTTATTGGAAGAAGACAAGATATCTGCCTGTTAAACTGTTTAGCACAGTTTGATGGGTAGAATAAATACCTTGTAAATGTTTTTAAAAGATTAAGTCTCCCCAGAGAAATGAAAATAAGATTTGAGAGGAAAATTTAGAGTAGTTCAGCATTGGTCAACTTTATTAAGATATGGGGGCGGGAACTTCAAGCAGAGATGGTAGAGATTTCACAGACTAAACATGTACCTCTTGTGGGCTAGGGAGATGGAATAATGTATCGTAAAGATAGACTCCTTTCTGCTTAGTTACATATGAGAATAGCATCCTATTTATTTCATGGAAGTTAAGTCTGATTCAAAGAAAACAGAAAATCAAAGAGATAATTTTTTTAAGGTTTTGCCAAGTCATATGATCTTATAGCTGAAGTCTGACAAATGAATCAATAAATGAAGTCTGACAATGCAATATTCAGAACAAAATGTTTTCCAACACTGTAACCAGAAAATAGGACCAGGCCCTGGCCACGGGCAGGACACCTATAGGCCTGAATTGAGCAATGCAGTCACCACAGTGACATTGACCAGATTACATTCACTGTTACTCTGCCATCTGTGACACCCTGGCCA
>NDGN011451583.1:0-19112 GCA_002564285.1 Tympanoctomys barrerae
TATATGAAGTCAGGCAGGAATCTACATGAGGGAATTCTGGGTGGGAGAAGGAGGCACTGTTTCCTATATTTATTGTGATGCTGGTTACACAATGGTATGCATTTGTTGAAACTGGTTGAAATGTGTATGGAGGGGATAAATTTTACTGTATGTAAAAAGATCTGCCCAGCCCCTGCACACGGAGACCTGCTCTCTGCTCCTCTCTTCCTTGGCTGCCTGGACCCTCTGCTGTCTCCTGGCCAGACTCACAGATTGGATCTCCATACACTACCACTCTCCCCCCCTCCCATCCCCCGCTCTTCTGTTACACTCCAGAGCGGACCCATTCAGCACACAGCCACTTCCTTGAGGTGGAAAGAGCTGTGTTCCTTGGCCACTTCCTGTAAGGATTGCTGGGTTGTGTTAAGGGCTGGCCAGGGGCAGACTCTCCCTGCACCAGGTGTCCACTTCCCTGGGTTCCCAGGCCTGCACCGAGTGGCCTCACCTTGTCATTGATGAGCAGCTCAATGGGGTTGTTACCCCACTCTATCAGCACAATCTCATTAGCCTGCCCTGGCACGGCGTAGGAGAACGGGGTGCCGATGCCTGGTGAGGCGCTAGACCGCAGCCACAGGCAGATGGTGAAGGCGTACAGCTCAGGCAGCGTCTTCTTGATCTTGCCGTACAGGTAGTTGGTGCGCAGGGGGAGGGACACTTTGAATGCATCTGGTGTCTTAAATGCACTGTTTCCTAGGTGCAGAGAAGAGAGGCCACAGCTTGTTAGCCCACCCTGCCCCCAGCGAGGCTCCCTCACAGCCCACTCTCAGGCAGTCCCTAGAGTGACTGGGTGCCATCAGCTGCCAGCCACTACACCCAGCAGTCCTAGACTCAGCCTTTGCCTTCAGGAGGCTTATATCCTAGAGGGGAAGGCAGAAAGGAATAGCAGCAGGTAGTGGACAGAAGGGCTGGAAGGGACTCTGCTAGGAAGGCAGGGCCCGGCGGGAAGGGAGAGTGATGGCATGTCACTGGATGAGATCCCCGTGAAGAGGTACCAGGAAGTCTGAGGCCCCAAGAACACCTGGGTAAGAAAATAGGGGAAAGGATTATTTTGTAGGTAATGCACTTGATATATGTTACAGATTATTTATTTATTTTTGTAGCACTAAGAATTGAACCTAGGCGTGGTTATCACTGCACTGTATGCCCTTTCTGTTTAAAAATTTTTATTTTTCCTTAAATTGCTCAGGCTAGACTCAAACTTCCAATCCTCATGCCTTAGAGTGGTGAGACTACAGGCATATGGCTGGCTTTATAGTTTGAGACAGGGTCTTGCTAAGTTGTTAAATTGCCCAGGCTGGACTCAAACTTGCAATCCTCCTGCCTCAGCCTCCTGAGTATTAGAATTTCAGGCACACACCATCACGCCTGGCACTAGCTCTGTCTTTTACAACAGAAACACAGGCTTCTCTAGGACCAGAAAAAATCTCTGGTCCTTTCTTAGTACTCACTATTATTTCAGTCGTATCTGATGATCGGAAAGACTGAGGAAATAGGGAAGGGTAAGTTTGACTCTCTTATTTCACTAAGCCAGAAAAAAGTCTTTTCTTAGTCAAGTTTTGTTTCTTCAGATTTTTCCTTAGCTCTCAGCCTCTTCATGAAGAAGTGGGGTCTGGAATCCATAGCAGGTGGGTTTGGCGACAGAAAGTCTCACAGCACCCAGGCACGTGGTAAACATTTAACAAGTAAGACCATGTCACCATGTCATACTAAATAATCACCACCACTGAAGCAAAGGAGTTGGGCTCTAGGTCTTGATGCTACAAATAACTCACAAGTGGCTAAGTCTCTTCTGTAAACTCTTCCCTCCCATTCGCCCTTTCCTCCCCAAGAGAGGATTGTTTCTTGGTAATTTCCTATAGACCCAGATCAGGAGGAGGCATGTACATGCAGAGGTGCTCCCCCCACCCAGGTGAACACGCCTGCTTCCAGAATTTTCTGGGACCAATAAAGATGCTCCCTCTCCCCCAGGCTACTCCTAGGTACACAGTGCTTTCCAAATGCTGGATAACGAACACTAAAGTAGACTTAAGTAACTTTCAGTGTAGTCTTGGTTTAGGTGCAAAAGTACTTTAACAATGCCAGTCCCTGTTATCTGAGACCAAAGTTTTCTGGAAAACACTACCTCTGTGAGTTGTTTCCTCTTATTTGGGGACCAGATTTTCCTAGGAAAGCCACCTAAACACTTTCACTCATTCAACAAGCACTCACAGGGGCCAGCTGGCTGGATAACCTTTTACTAACATAATCCCCCAAATTTGGTTTCCATCAGGGTAAACGGCAATGTCTGTCTGAGGAGGGTCTTCTGGGTAGACCAACAGGCCCAGGATTACCCTTCCAGTCTCTCTGGAGCTAGAAGGATGTCACTGATACCAGAACCTGGGCTTCTCAGCATATACATGCGTGTACCTCTGATCGCACAGTCTTCTGACCTTCTCCAGAACCTGGGCTCAAAACATCTTCTAAGGGATAGAAAGACCTTGGAACCCAGGAAGTGGAGAGGCCTTGCCAGAGTAAGGGAAAGGGCCAGACCTTCATTAGGCTGAAGAAAAACAGACAGAAACAGCCCCAAACCCCCTGGTTTTGCAGGTTACAGAGTTGTAATACCAAGACTCAGAGACTTATCCGAGGTCACATAGCTAGTAAATCACAGAGCAGGACCTGGAAGTCACTCTTCCCCCCTACGTGGAGCCACTAGTACTTAATCTTCAAGTGGCAAATGGCCACGTTCTTAATGAAGGCATCATTATCTAATAAAGAGAAATGACTTCTATGCTTGAAGGTGGGCAGGCTTTCCAATTTAATAAGTCTCAGTATCAGTAATATTGTTAGCATGGTAACAACACATAGATTTAATTAGAGCTGGGAGAGCTGAGGGGCAGAAGAGGGGGTCCACACCCTGAAAGCTGGCACCCTTTATTTGAATAAAACAGCTTGGAGGTTCAGAGGAAACTTAGTTAAAACCAATTAAGGAATTAAAAAGCCTGACCAATAAATCAGAAACTGCAGGTGGCGGACAAGCCCAAGGAGGAGGGCAGGCAGCCTGCAGCTACAGGGAGGAGGTTCTGGTCTTCTTAGTGTCAAGGCTGCTTTCAACACTGAGCAGGGCTGTGCCTGGCCAGCTGGCCCAGGCTCTGGAGGTCCCTGGGAATGAGCAAAGAAAGCTGGGCATCCTGGGAAGCCAGGTGTCCAGAGCACCCACAGGCTGGAGTTGGACAGTGCCTGCTGGGCTCATAATAGCCCTCTGCCCAGTAGGGCAGGAGTCCTTACTCTTCCTCCAGAGTCAACACCCTTAATCCCAGCTCTGAGAAAATGTAGGCATTACTTGCCTGGGACTTTAGTCCCTTGTCTGTAGCTAGTACCTGCCATAGGGCTGTTGCAAGGCTTACAGGAGACCAAGGGGGCGGGGGACTTGGCCAAGAACAGGCACAAGATGATGGATCATAGGACAGAGACTCCCCAAGATCCCACTTCCTACATGGTTGAGGTCTACCTCCTCTGTGCTCAGCTGGATGCTTCTAAGGAACCTGGTACATTCTCCACTCGGAGCACACTTGGGGGCTAGGCATGGACATGTCCCTAGACAATGGTCACAGACAGGACCAATGTAAACCCAATTGTCAAGCAAACAAACTGCTCAGCAAATAGTCACTTTTCTTAAAAGATTTATCCCAGAGCTAAGTTGACAAGGCCTGTGGAGTTGATAAGGCATTCTCGACTTTGTGCAGCACGTTCAAAGACAGCAGGCCACGTAAATAGCTGCTTTAGGCCAATCCTCTGCCAGAATGGCCACCAGGGTACCAGCACCCACCCCTTCCAGGACAGTTGGCTCTAACAGCTTTCAGTGAGAAATAAGGATGAAGAGAGTCAACACCAAAACCAGGATCGATGGGCCTGAGTCTTGTTTCCTTCTGCCTGTGTACAGGCTGGGGAGGGAGAGAGAGTACCAAATGGCAGCTTCTGCTGACCAAAGCCATGATGAAGAAGCATGAGGTAGGCCACACAGTACTTGTATTGGTCTTGAATCAGAGAACATAGAATTGAGGAGGGGGGATGTTGTTGCTGCACCTCCCCAGCTAGTAGCCCATACCACTTTGGCCTCTCTCTCCAGAGGACATTTATCTGGTTGAGAAGCGAGCATTTTTCTCATCTGTGAAAAGGGCACTCCCATCAGGAAACTGGACCTCCCAGCAGTGAAGGACTCAGCGCACTGCCTGGCCCTGCTCCATTAACTCATCCTTACAGCAACTTGGCCACTGCACCAAGCAAGGCACTTAGCCCTGGCAAAGCTCTGCTCTCGCTCTACAGCCATCCCTTCTAAGGCACTAAATGACCATAGAGTGCATGCTGCATGGCCCAAAGGAAATACTACACCTGTGGCTGGGTGGAGACCTTAGATACAGCCCGCCCCTCCCACCAGGTGAGAACAGCCTCAGCTGCAGCTTCTCTACCTTTGGGGAAGGCTGAGACCTAATGAGTCCCCTGATGTCACTTGGCAGTAGAAGGCAGGCAGAGAGGAAACAGTTCTAGAAATTCAAAAATGTGAGTCACGCACATTAGACACACCACCTTCTTCTGAGAAGGCCAGGGAACAAAGGCTAGATCTTGCTAGTGGAAGAGAAAAGAAAAAAAAAAAAAATCCTGTGCCTCATGGGATGGGAGAGAAACCCATCCCCTTCTCCCTCTGGTCCTCCTGGGCCAAAGTGGCTGAAAGAGTCACTGGGCATTCTGCGGCTGGACATGCTCCTCGCAATTCATGAAACTGAATAATAAGAAATTGCCCATATCAGGTGAGTACACCTGACATTAAATCATATACCCACTCCCAGCAAACTTAAAATTATATACTCAGGCCACTCTGCAATTTTTGTAATATAGTGTAAATTATCTAGGGCCTTTCATCTCTCCCTTTCTGGCTCTCCTGGGAGAAACTTACCCACCTTGGTGTAAAGAAGGAAGAGAAAGAAACACAGAAATTGTTGCAAGGGTGAGTTAAGAAGGGATTGAAAGGTCCACACAGGGAGGAAGTCAGAGACAGGCTGTTTGACCAAGGTGGACCTTAGGTCCTTCGATTTCCCATGGGCAATGCCAGTGGGGCGGGGACTGATTCCTGAGATAACCACCGTCAGTCATCTTCATTCAGTCATCTTTATTATCTGCTGTCCCTACACTGAAATCCTGAGTCTGACCACAAGGGATGAAAACCAGGCCTCTCCCAGACAGACAAACACAGCACTGTATACCTCGCTCCAGTTCGGTCACCCTCTGCAGCAGTGCATTCAGGGTGCTCTCAGTCTTCTGCCGGTGAGCGGAAGTCTCATTGTGGAGCACAGACTTCTCATCCTCAAGCTCTGCCACCTTGCGAAGCAGCTGCCTCTCCAGCTCCCCAAGCCGCCGCTGAAGCACCTCTCTAAAGTCACTGGGGAGCCCTGTGGTGGATGCATTGGTGCGGAGCTGGAGCTTTCAATCAGAAAAGTGGGAGAGAAATATTCAGGCTGGTGGAGCAGAAATGGTGACATTTAGTTCCAGTAACACGACCACATAGGGAGAAACCTCCAAAAACTTATTATTAAATCATACCAACGGCTCAAAAGGCTCTTGATGGGCCCTTTTAATTTAATTTTATTTTTGGGGGTGGGGCAAGGATTTCCAAAGTCAGAGGATTTCAAAGTCAGACAAGAATTACTCTGCTGAAATATTTGAAACTTGAGAATCTTATTTTTCCTCTTTTTTAAAAGCTGTTTTTCTCCTCTCACTAAAAAGTCAAAAATTAAACTGATACCCATAATTCTATGTCAGGTACAAACCAAAATACAGAGAGGACTTTTTTTTTTCCTACATAGTTAATTAGTGATACTCAAAGCTGGCGAGCTTTCATCTAGAAATGAAAACAGCCTCCAAGTTCCAGAATGATGCAAAGGTAAATAACTATGCTTGCAGAGACACTGCTGAAAAATGACAGACATAAATAAGATCTCATGAGTCTAAACTCCAGAAATCTTTGTTTTTAACGCTTTTCCTAAATCCTCATTTTCTGTTTCTCTTACACCTCTGCCATCAGCTCGCTGCTGCCTAAGCCATGAGCCCTTGGCAAACTCTTTACCTCAGTTCTGTGTCCAAGTGCTCCAAATTATGAACTGCAGAAAATAGAACCCACCTCATACTGTTCATTGTTGCAGGAGTTAGTATTAAATAATTTGCCTGACTCATATTTAGTACTCAAGAAATGTTAGCTGTTAGTAATCATAATGACTCACGGGATGTACAGATGCTAGAGATACTGTATTTAGCTCTCATGCCAAAAGAAACCCTCCAGCAATTCGGCAATCATTACCACCTGTAATTCAAACCTTGCCTTGCTAATAGGTGTTTTGATAAACGCTATTAACAGAAATGTCCACACTTCTTAAATAGGGTGGAAAGTAAAGAGGAAAATTAATAGAAGATTTTGCTTTCAAAGTTCCGAACTGTAGACATCTTTCAAGAAGCGAAGGTAATAAGATCCCTTCCCCCAAAGCAATCCGGAAGGGCACCTTAAAATGGTCCAAGTCTGTAGACAAGCACCTTGGAAGTTATGAGATTTACTTGGATGTGCTTTTGGGGGTCGTTGGTGACGCCGCCGCTGCGCTCTTTTCTCAGCACTCTCCCACCTTCCCTCTGCCGCCGCCCCTCCTCCCCCGCCCTCACTTCCTCTAGTCCAGCCGACCCGATGTGAAAAGAAACCACCAGATGCCCAAGGAACCTGACCGCACGAGCAAGCCTCCCAGACAGACCTTGCCACAGCCAGCCAGAGCGCGTCCTAGCCCCGGATATTTCGTGCCTGGCTTGTCCCTCCAGGCGTACCAGCCAGGACCTCCTCAAGTTCCCCGTGGATCCGGTGCGCAGCCCTGGCGCGCTCGGGGAAGGGGGACGGTAGGTTAACCCTTTGCTTTCCAAAAAGGAGACGAGGGAGGGTGGGAGAAAGAGGTCTGACTCAAGTAAACTCCTGACTAAGACTAAGACCAAGGCCAAGACCCTTCCCTTGACCTGTAACACAGTTTCTCTCGCGGACGATCTCATGTACCCGCTTCTCTCCGGAATCCTCCACCCCACCAGCCGCCGCGGGCGTCAACCCCTGAATTCTCCGCGCACTACTACCTCGAGGCTCTCCAGACGGTCCTTGAGAGTCTGCAGCGAGCGGCTGAGCTGCTCCACGACGTGGCCAGGGTCCCGCGGCAGGTCGCCCATGGTGTCCTTGCCCGTGGCCCCCGAGCCCCGCCCCTTGCCGCCTGCCAACCCCTCGCAGCGCGCCAGCTTGCCCGTGAGCTCGCGGATGGCCTCGCGCTGGGCGCCCAGCGTCTCCTTCTGCTGCACGACGGTCTCGCGCAGCTGCAGCACCGCGGCCCGCAGCTCCTCCTCGGGGCTTAGCGCGCCGCCCTGCATAGGCATCGCCGGTAGCGGGCAGCCGGCATGCACAGCCTCAGGGGGCAGCGCGGTGCATACGAAGCGGTTGCCGGGCACCGGCTTGTCCTGGGCCCGGGCGACCACGGCGAGCGCCACACCGGCGGCCAATAGCGCCAACATCCCGCTGCTGCCGCCGCGCTCAACTCAGCATCCGCGAACTGGAGGATGGTAGCCGTCGGGGTGCTGGCAGCTGGAGTGGCCGCGTGGACTACACAGCCGAGACCACTTGCTGTCCTATAACTCCACTGGCCGCCTAGCGCAGCGGTCTGGCCGGGCTCAGCCGCGCGCCCTTTCTTAAGCGGAGGGGGCGGGAGAATCGGCGCGTGGGGCGCGCCGCAAGCTCTGATTGGTCCATCTGAGTGCGCGTCACGCTGGGGGCGGAGTTGGGGGCGCTCCTCAAGGAGTGCGGAGTTGTTGGGTGGGCGCGGGGGCCGAAGCCTCAAGTGGGAGTGTGAGGTCTCAGGGTCCCCAGGAAGGGAGCGATGAAGTCCCCAAATACCTCGGTGCCCTGACGAACGTCGGCCGGCCGGGCTTAGGCGCTCCTGGAACACACCCGAGGATGCGGGCTGAGGAGAAGCCGCGAGGCTCCAAGCGCCCACGAGTGCCTGCGGGCTTCCGGCGCTGCGCGAAAAACCCTGAAGGGGAGGTTACCCCACTTCCCACAGCGAAGACCGCGGTGGGACTCAAGACCCGGACGTAGACGCAAGCCGCCCCCGCCGCAGGGTGGGCTTCTTCCCTCTGCAGGCTGGATGGAGCGGCACGACGGCCGCCTCCGGAGCCGGACGGCCTCACGTTCCCCGCCCCCACCCGGCCTGCTCTAGCCGTTTGCACAGTCTGAGGGGCGGGACCAGGCGCCCAAGCAGTTGGACGAAGGCTACATCGAGTAAGCCAGCGACAGCCCTCTAGTCAGTGAGCTTATTACGATTGTGAAGATGTCCCACTGGAATCATTACGATGGTGCCACGCCAGGGCGGCGTACAACTGTGCCTTGTCCTTGTAAATAGCGTTGGGGTGGGGAGCACAACATCTGCTTTTCCAATTGAGACCACGGCCCACAGATTCTTGGAGA
This sequence comes from Tympanoctomys barrerae, assembly GCA_002564285.1. NCBI lineage: Eukaryota > Metazoa > Chordata > Mammalia > Rodentia > Octodontidae > Tympanoctomys > Tympanoctomys barrerae. Next base: position 8,549 of record NDGN011451583.1, read on the forward strand.
GAACAGATAATGCACAGAAAACCCCAGAAGGGAATAACAAATTTGTTTCAAAACCTTATCCGTGACTTACAAATAAGTTCAGAGGATTTTTTTTTCTTAAGTACAGCTACAGGCTGAGCTGGTTTACAGTGCATTAAAAATGGAAATCTTTATTTTTTTCTCAGTGTTTTTAAAGAAATCTTGTTGCTAGGTCATTAATCACATTATCCATTCTACCAGAAACAAATGGATTTGTCACTTGGGCACAGAAGCTAAGGTTGATGCTGAAAACAAATTGTATCAAAATAAATGAAATTATTATGATAATATAAAGTAGTCTGCGATGATTAATCTCTAAAAACCAAATTCTGACCTGCTTTGCACTTCAAACAATAGCTTCTGTTATGTAAATAGTTGTGAGGTTTTCAAGGACAATGTTGGTAAATTATAAAAAAGTTCTATTGATGAAAATCTCTTCAAGGATAAAAAATAGAGGCAGGAAACCTGGTCTACACATTATGTAAAGCAGAGGACAATGGAGGAATGATTCAGGTAAGAATATTCATCAGTGGGAAAAGTATGGAGTGGGAAGTAGGGGTAGTAGTGGGCTGCTGTCATTGTTGGTCTGTATCATCAGTTTCACCTTGTAAATATGACCTTGAATAGACTCCTTCCTACTTGAGTTTGAAAACTCTGAAAGTTTAAATAAGCCCACATATACCCAAACTGCAGTGACAGCAACATGGTTTCAAAAGCACTTTATGAGATGTTGCATTGTAGATCATTCCATGTCTGAAACAACTTCAGACATGCTCAGAATTACTCAGATAAAGATGTGGCCTTTTTACTTTTCCACTCATAAGTTTGACGTTCGTTTACTCATATACCTAGGTAGATCTTAACTAGATGTGACAATAGATTATTCTTGTGCCTATATGGCACTATATATCCTTTCTTGACATACACTAATTGTATTTGCAGCTGCTTGAAAGAGAGGCTTGTTCATTTAATAATTAAATAAAATCAAGTGTATTTCCAGAATTCTAATTTCCTCTGAAGAAAGAAGGCAGTGTATGAGAAGACATAAAAATAGCATGTATCCCAAAATAATTACTGTTAAATTTCTTAAAAGAAATTCTAGTGTGAGAAGTGATCAGTGAAATTGCTAAAGCCCAGATGGAAAGAGCCCGGACTGGAGATGTTATTTTCTCAGGAGTCAGTAAAATTAGAGGGCTTAGTTAACAGGGTAAATGTTACTTAGGGTTTTATTTTATCTTCATAGTGCAGTGGAAAATCTGCTGGTTTAGGAATGAGGAGTTCAAGTCCTAATACCAGCTGTCACTAGCTAAGTAGTTTGGGATGAGGCATTTCTCCTGTGTGGACCTTCGTTTCCCTGTGTATGAGATAAAGGAATTAGGCTAGACACTTAGCAGCCTTTCTGGCTCTATTCAAAAGCTTGGTGTTTGGAAAAGAAGAGCTAACTGTTCAATGTGACAGAGATTTCAAAACACATTTTTTTTCTGTGTGTGTGGAAACCACCTGTAGTGAAGGGTATGTATGGAAAGGCAGGCTAATTGTGTCATACTGCAGGTCATACTTTTATACATTGAAACCTGTTTTCAGCAACATGGTGGCACATTCTTTACTCACAACCCAAGAAAGACCCTGCAGGTGTGACTCATACTACCAATGAGAATAGTTTGTGAGTGGCAGAGACCAGTGCCTACAGATTTTCCTCCATTTGAAAAGTCGTGCAGATCTGCAGCAGTGAATCAGCACCGCCTAATCCTTTAGTGTAACTGATGCTGCAGCATAGTAACCACCTACTCATTCACTATGTCTGCTGGTCCCAGGTCAGCTGAGAGCTCAGTATGGACTGAAACCATGTGCTGGGAATCCTGATGAGCTCATTCTATCTCCATTTATTGCCCCATCTGTTTAGCTCCCTTGTTCTTCTCACATGCATTTTTATCTTGGTCTTCTGGGAAATGTGCTAATTTTCCCGATGGTGTCAGAGGCTCCCATCTTTTTCTTTCTTTCTATCTATCTATCTATCTATCTATCTATCTATCTATCTATCTCCTCTTTACTCAGTGCCAAGGAGCAAGTCAAGGATGGGGAAGTTAAGAATGGGGGTGTGAGCTCCCTAACACAGAATCCAAGTACAGCTCCCTGTGTACATGACTTGGGCACTGTACTTGGTGCTGAATTTCAGTCAAAGAGAAATATAAGTGGAGTATGTGTGTGTTTCAGTGCCAATAAAACAGTAGTTGGAGGCTTCAAAGGATCTTGACTAATCCTCTTTATGCACAAAATGCTAAGACCCTTTCTGGCGAGGGATTTTTCATTAGGCCAGACTGCCTCAAAGAATAAAAACAGCTTTAGCTTTGGAGTAAAAGGGCTCTTGTTTCAGTCCAGATTTATATCTTACCATTTAACCTTGAAAGAATAGCTTACCCTCTCTGACTCTCAGTTTTCTCATCTCTCAAATTAAAGCTAAATTTGCTAATAAAGTTTATCTGCTTGTGTGAAGGAGCTACTTGCTGTATAACCAAGGGGGGGGGAAATTTTGTTTTTGGAAGCTTAAATGAGACAAAATCTGTGAACACGTTTGGCATATGTCAAGTGCACAATGATGATAACTGTCCTTTTATTCCATGGCAATCAGACTTAAATTATATGTCCTATAAAAACAAAACTTTAGTTTTCCTTTATTTTGTACAATGTCACTGATAAGTAAGGTAGCAATCTTGAGAAAGAACAGGTCAACCTCCTTAGAGAAATAGGAGAGTAAGAACTTCAGGAAAGTTTACTTGTGTCTCAGCAAGAGAAAGATATCCTACTCTGGGTTTCTCTTAAAAGGTGAAGCATGGTGCTATTTTTTAAAAATTATTTTTAATTTTTTTTTTTAATTTAGTACAGGATGTATAAGGGCCTAGAGGGTCTCACTACACAGATCGGACTTGTAGTGATTCTCCTGTTTCAGCCTCCCAAGTGCTGGGATTACAGGTGTGCACCACCACTTCCAGTCTCAGTTGCCATCTCAGAGTGCCCTGGGGGTGGAGCTGGCATAGCATGCTGGGAATCCTGGCTGCTGCGCTCTGCCTAAGCAGGCACTTTAGTCCGCCAACCTACTTGGCCGGCCCAGCATGGTGTTATTGATCTTTAACCTGGAAATTCACTTGTAGTGAACTATTTGACATCTACACTAACAGAGTATATCACTAGTCCATATCATTCAACCCAACTAAAAGATTTGTGATATTGAATATTTCAGCAATTCTGAGTTTGCATTGCTATAGGGATCTAATATATTCTCTTGAGATAAGGCAAATTTGCTCACTTCAATACATCTGAATTTGTCTTGAATAACCTATTTGTGGTTTAATTTGGGAGAATGTGATATACAACACTGAGTTTCAGGAAATGTTGCTGTTCAAGGGATGATCACATGTAGCTGGAGAACTATGGTCTGGGGGATTGGTTGTGAATAATCACACAGATGATTCCATCAAACTGCTTGGTGGCATCCTCTGATTTAAGCAATAGAATAACTCACTAAATAAACAAGTATGATATCTTAGCTCAGTTTTTAAATGTAAAAAATGGTCAACTGAGGTGGAAGGAGGCTCCTGGAAGAAGGGACTTCATGAGCTTGGTTTGCTCTGAGAAAATCTAAAAATGTAATTTTAATTTCTCAATATTGGGAAACATTAAGATACTGCCTCAATTTTACACCAGATACAAGTTGCAAAATTGGCCTAAGTCTGATAAAGATTTGTAGCTCAATATCTCCATGTGTTTTAAACACATCGGGAGCTTGTGTGAATCTTTGAAAGTGAGATTTAGAAGAGATTTTATAGAATCTTGAAGACTAGGAAACAGTTTAAGAAAGATTAAATGTGCATAAGTCTACTTAACAGCAGGGCGAAGGTGGAACTCAGGCTTGTTGGCTCCTAGTAAAGAGCCTCTTTTCTTTGTACCATTTTCCTATGTCACTCATTATAACCCATCAAAATGTTTTTCTTCAAAAATTTCTTTATTAAAATTAAAAATTTGCTATCAATTCCAATGGTTTCCATCATTCTCCTCAAATTCTTGAATCATTCATTATTATTGATTAAATCTTTAAATTAAAATTTTCCATTTTTAGTTTCTGTTATTGTATTCTGATTTTCTCCCTTGCTTTATCAGCTGACCTACTGTCCTTTTTTCCTTCCTTCTTTCCCTCTTCCTTCCCTCTGTTCTATTTTTATTGGATCTTCTTTCACTGCCTTCCTTCTCGTGCATGTGTCCAAAGTTTAGTGGTCCATAGCTTCCTTCTTTCTCTCACTGTATTCTCTGCTCTAACAGTTGTGTGTTTTTCAGTTATATTCAGTAACTATCTCTGATCTGAGCTAGGCTCCAGAATATGATAAGCCAGTTACATGTTGGACATCTCAAGAATTCACTATTAGCATTTTTAGCCCCATATATCTTCAACTAATTTATTCTTCTCTTCCTCATCTTTCTTATTCATCCTTATGTATTACCTATTTCCTGTATCATTAGTGTTTTATATATCATTCAAACTCAGACCCTTGCCGTAATCTGTATGTCCTTCTCTAACCTCATTCAAATTCTAGTTAGTTTCTAAATCTTAATCCTACTTTTACAATATATCAACTCAATTTTCACTATTACAACCTTATTTATTTTGTTCTAAATGATACAGTTGTCTCCTAGCCAAACTTTCCAATCTACATCTTTATTTCAGTTTGCATTCTATTGCCAGATCAGAATTTCTGAGGAAAAATGTCAAGCATTGAATTGAGCTCCCCTGATCAGAAACCTCTGGTATTTCCTATGAAAATGTGTAAACTCTTTGGTCTCCATCATTCATTCCCCACCTTTCAGTTCAACTCTATTTTCTACTGTACAGTGCTTAATCTACCCTTTAATCCAAAGTAAACTGAGGCTTTTCACTTATGACTCACTTTTTTCCTTCCTCCAGGTTTGGAGCTTAGGTTGTTTTCTACCATTGGAATGAACTTTCTTCCATTTCTAGAATCGCAAAGCCCACTCATTCTTACATGCAATTCTTACTGTTTACAAGCCACATTCTACAGAAAGTTTACCTTGTCTTTACTTAGTTTCAGATGATACTAAAAGGATGATAGTTTATTATATACTATTTCTCTTTCTACTTTAATCCCCATATTACAATTATCTTTTCTACTAAACTCTTTCATGTGGGCAATTTCTAAGGTTGGTGTACTTCCTTCTTTCCATAAATCTATTGTCTTTGTGCACAATCATGGTAGTGATATAGAAAAGAAACCAAGAGGGTTTTGCTTAGCATACAGTCTGTTACGCAACTTCATAAGAAGAAAGTCACTGTATTAGAATGGAAATAGATATTTTAAGAAGTTGGGAATTAGATTATCCCTTCAAAGGACAGTGAAGTACATGATAGAAAATTCAGGGGGTCAGGAGAGAGGGCAAAGGAAGGAAACGTTGAAGCCATTTGAGAAAAACAAGATATGTGGTTAGTAATCTCTGATTTGTAGTCCTTTGTTCCAAATCTGTTCACTGTTTCCAAGGATACTTTAAGACAAATTTATCTCATTTCTAGTAAATATCACTCACCTATCATCTACAAGTGAGGAACATGTAATTGTTTAACCAGGCAACTAGAATATCCACTTGCAAGAATGAATAAAGTGAATAGTAACAATATTCTCTTTTTAATTGAGCAAAAGAAAGTGGGAATTTGTATCTGAAATGTCTACACATTCCCTGCTTTCTGATTCTTCCATCTGGATACCCAGAGGGAAGTGTCAGAGAAGTGGTGGTGGGGGGGAGGGGGTGTTTCATACTTTTTCATCAGGCTATACAGTATAACACCACTCAGTGGGGTTAAGGTGAACTTATAAAGAAATAGACCTGTCTCCCAGCACTATCAAAATAGGTCCTGAGTCCAGTGAGCAATTGGCATTAGAGGAACTGAACTAAAAAATGTCTTTGGTGATGTTGATTTTGAACAGACTAGGTTCAGTATATCCTTGAGCTGTGGACTTAAATCCTTATTGGCTCTTTGATCTCACGTGAGTCACTTATTCCTCCTAGAATCCTGGTTTCATACCTAACATAACCTCTTGGCTGAGTGAAAAGTGCAAAGAGACTGCATATTTCAGATTGCTAATCAGAGAGAAATTGTACCATTACCAGCCTCCATCAGGAAAATATGTTCAAATGTGTTCCAGATGTCCCGTTGCCATCTCTACGCAGCTCTAGACCACATGAAGTGAATTAAAGCCTTCATGTACATCACTGCTTTGTGGCAGAGACAGTAGCAGCACATTCCATGCAGACTCTTTCTTCTCTTGCTCTGTGATTTCAGCCCAGCTAATGAACAGTCCATCTAAGTTGACGAGAGTGAAGGGCATTTCCCTTCAACTTAAGCAGGTTAAATAAATCAATTTTCCAAGTAGCATTTCCTCTCCTCTTCAGCAAGAATCAGTCAAATCATTTTTACTTAACTCCCCAAGTCAAATGAGTTCCATCTTTTGTGGAAACTAATGCTATATTAAGTTTGTTTTAACAGCTAGCTTTCCAAAAACTACATAAAGTAGTAACAGGTTAGAGAACAAAGGCATAGGCTGTATTGCAACCTTGAGTCTTTAGCTTTGACAGATAAGGTCAATTTAATGCAAACAAACAAACAAACAAACAAAAAACACCTCATGGCAAATGAAAGCAAAAGGAATCTAAGTCAGTATGTGATATTTTAAGTTAAAGCTTGGATTTTATTCTTCTTATATTTTGATTTTTCTTTGCCATCCTCATCCTGGCTCTAAAAAGAATTCTCTCAATTTTAGAACCCTGATAACAAAATAAATATGCATTGAACATGTTACTTGAAACCACAGAGGATATTTTCATGTTTAATCTTTATTTTTAAACCAGTGCGTTGTATTGTAAGTCCTGGTTTGAAAATCACTGAGGCCAGTAAGTAAAAAGAATATGTATGTGTTTGCTGGGGGATGTGCTGAGGTGAGTGATGAGGTGGAGAGATTGCTATTTCCTTTACAACTGCAATCAACTTTAACCCTCAAATTATTACCTAAATGCAATTCACAGTATTCAAATCTTGCTGAAGGTTATCTGATAAACTGGCCAGGAAATATTATACCAATTGGTAATAATAAAAGATAGACTTTGTTTTTGTTTACTTCTGTGTCTCTTGTGCTAAAACATTGCCTGGCATGTTGTAAATTCTCAAATATTTGCTGTAAAAGGTGTATTGTTGTATACAGAGGCCATATCCTTCACAAAATACTATTCCTATGAACAGGATCTTAACTTCTTGATCAAGGGTTACATAATGGCCTGCCTTATTTCTGAAAATTATAGGCAAGACTGCTATATAGCGATTGTAATGACATTGGAAATTTCTATGTCTAGGAAAAGGAACAGAACCAAAACCTCTCCAATACTGACTGTCTTTTGAGGAGTTAGAGAATAGTGGAATGACCTCTCCCGAGAGAATGAAAATTCTTTAAAAACATCCAAAACAGAGAATCATTTTTAAAAGACTCTTCCCTGGAGAAAGGCCAAGCTATTCTCTTTATCACTGCAGTTAACATCTCTAATGGAACCTCCATCAGTATCCAAGCCACAAAGATACATACTCATAAACACTTCAAATGAAATCTTGAAAATACAAAGCAAAGGGTAAGAACATTCGTTTACCTCCAGCATTGTTTATGCCATGGTTACCATAATTCTACTGCTACAACATTTTTCTTAAATTTAATGCTTGGGGAATCTTTAAACTGACAAAGGTTAAACAAAAGTTATTTTTATGATCTTCTCAAACTTGTGGGTTGATATTGATAATTAGGAGGTACAAAAGACTTGTTTGTCCCCTTGGCCCAAATTAAAAATGACCCTAGTGAAATACTGTGGAATCATCATCAAACATCTTTATAAGCACTTACTTTCAGAAGACTATTTTGACAAATGTGAAACTAAAATGCCTTTGACAAAAGCTAGCACATTGACCTACTCTGTGATTAGTGCCTGAGCTGATGGATTGGAAAAGAATGATATTGAAACTCCATTTCACAACATGCCTTACTGTTGGAAGAAATGAAAAGAAACCAAAAACCTAAGTGGCAGGATGAGGAAGAAGTCCTGCCCAGAAAAATGTCACATCTCTTTTGGTACCTGTGGAAAACTAGGGACTATGATTTTAAAACTTCTAGTTGTGAAATAAGATCTTGGAAATCATGTCAAGTAGTTTAATGATCTAAAAGTTCAGCTTGCACCCTATTCTCTTATGACAGCTATTTTATTTCAGATGGAACATTCTAATCCTTGAATGCAACTAATATTAAAGAATTCATTGTGGAAATGGATCTTGTTCTTTATGTCATGATCTCATCCATTGGTTAAAGAGAAATTATGTCATGAAATTTCTAGTCACTGGAACACAACAATCTCTAAGGATTTAAGTCAATAAAAAAATCAATTCCCTTGATGGGGTCAATGTGGTTTAAGTATTCACTTTATTTTCATTGCAATATATTACTATCTTGTTAGGCCTTGTCATGGTTTTAAGGAACTTATTTTAAATTCAGCTTTGTAGTTTTCAGTGAAAGTATTGGTACAAACACCTAGTTCTCTTATGATATTGAGTTCAGATTATTCAAACTAGGAACATTAAGAAGGGATGAAGGTAGAAGATGAAGAGATCCTAGGAGCATGTGAGGGTATGACATTATAATCTTTCCTTTTCTTTTCTTCCCATAAAAATTACCTAGAACAAAAAGTTTTTGCTAAGTAATCTGGAGGGAGCCTTGCATGTCATTTGAAACAATTACCAGATTTCAATCAATTGAGAACATTGAGGTTCTAGAAAATAAAGAACTGGACTAGCATCATATAATTTTGGTACAATTTGAATGAAGAAGCTTTTGACTTCTCTTGTAGCCTGTTTCATATCTGACAGTGACTGTTCTTCCTTGTTCTTCAGTAAGTCCTCATTAACACCAACTGTATTATCCTCTCTGGGCTTTATGTATCTGTTTTACTTATTTATGTTTTCGATAATCTGAAACTAGATCTTTTTCAAATAGGAAGAGGACCAAGAATGGAGGAAGGGGGAAAGAAGAGAAAGAGAAGGGAACATAAAAAGAACAAAGATGTCCTATGTAAATGTACCAACTCTCCATGATGACTGTGATCATTATGTTCTACAAACATGTACTAATAAAAAGTGAAAATTTTAAAAATAAGCCAATGAGATAATTGGAGTTCTTGAATGAAAGGAGAGAAAAGTGGAAGCAGAAGAATTGTTTGAAGGAATAACGGTCTAATATTTTCCAAAATTGAAGAAAACTATAAAGTCATAGATCCAAGGAGCTCAATGAACCCCAAGCACAATAAATGTGAAGAAAACTGCCATATGACTATCTTATACTCAAATTTCTTAAAGCTATCAAGGAGAAAAATCTTTGAAATACCTAGAGGGGGGAAATAATAAAATACTCAGAGAAAAAGAGATATACTATATTCAGAGGAACAAAGGTGAATATGCCAGGAAAAGTCTAGTTGGAAATAGTGTAAGTCAAAAGAGAAACATCTTTAAATTACTGAAAGGAAATATGTCAATCTATAATTTTATAACCCAGTGAAATCTTTCAAAAATGAGAGCAAAATAAAGATATCAAAAAGCCAAAAGTTATTGCTGGTAGAACAACAGCACAAGAAATATTAAAGGAAAATTTCAGACTTAAGAAAAATTTTGCTAGAGGAAAATATGGGTTATGCAAAAGAACATTGTGCACAGAAATACTGTATAAATTACATAATTATAGTAAACTGAAATTTTATGATAATATTAAGCTACAGTAACTGAAGGGCCAGCCACATAGCTCAGCAGATTCAAGCCCCTGCAAGCAGGCTCAGGGGCTGGGGGTTTGATCCTTGGGCCTACTTTGCCAGCCCTGCCCCTGGGGCGCGCTGAGATGGCTATTGAGACTGGGCCTGGTGGCACACACCTGTAATCCCAGCTCTTGGGAGGCTGTAAACAAGCGGATCACTACAAGTCTGATCTAGTAGTGAGACCCTGAACACCCTATAGACTCTTCCCTAAAAAAATACAGAAAAATAAAATAAATTGCAGTAACTAAGGTAATACAGAGGGCTAGGAGGATCTTATAGATAGTCATAAGGACACTTTTTTTTTTCATGAGGACACTTTTGAGAATGATGAATTTATTCATTGTCTTGATTGTGGCATTTTTATGGATTATACACATGTAAAAGGTTACCAACTTGTATGCTTTAAATACGTGAAGTTCATTTTATACGTTATCCTTAAGTTGAATTAAAAAATAAGCCAGTAATTACCAAAGAACATATACAAATGGCTACTAAATACATGAAGCAATGCTGGGCAAATAAAAAATCCACCAACTGGATGGATAAACAAAATATAGTATATCCATGCAATGGAATATTACCCACGAAAAGGAAAAAAACTAGTGGCACATGCTACAACATGGATATGTTAGATGTCACTGAGACACAATACACA
>NDGN011451592.1:0-13018 GCA_002564285.1 Tympanoctomys barrerae
CAGCACCACATGCCAGCCAGCCCCGCCCCCTGGTGGGCTGAGCAGGACACACACACACACACATAAAAAAAAAAACAAAACTCCTGATAAAAGTCTAATTCTCTCCACATGTGGCTCTCTTGTCTTAACACCCATCCACGCACGGGTGGAGTACAGGGGGTACAGCAGGCTGCCCCTTAGAGCCCTGCTTCAGGTATGAGAAGCTTAACCCAAATTCCAATTACATGTAAAGCAACATTTTATGCTGAGAATTCGCTCCACTTGGAGATCTCCATCCAAGGCAAGACCCCTCACGCTTCCCTCTCCCATTCTTCAACACATGCCTGGTCTTGAGGAGGCTTCAGGAAAGGGCTCAGCACCTGAGAAGTTGAGGCAGAATTTCCTGGGCTGAGGCTACTGTGCTCCATGATATGTACAAGGCTGGATCCTCGCCACAGCCAGGAAAACCTGTTTTTGCACCAAGACACCAATGGTGCCTTATCCCCCCTTGAGGTCAGGCTCTTGCCTGCCTCCTCCGAGTACCCTCACCACTATGGCAAGTGCTAGAGAAGAAGCCCAGAGCAGCCCTCTCCATTCATCTGCAATCCACTCCTCTAGCCTGGGCCTCTGGTTGTCCTGAGTGTCAAGCGCCCATCCTTTCCTATTGGAGATCAAGCCTGAAACCAGCCTCCGATAGGGACTTCCCTCCACCCCCTTCCAGGTACTTAAAATGTACAAGGCAACGCTTCCAAATTGGCCTCTTTAGGAATGATGCTCCTTTGTCCCTCCAGGTCACAGGAGGTGATATGGACTTTAATGTCCTCACAATAACCAAAGTCCTGATTTCCTAGGCTGAGCTCAGGGGCCTGCGGCTATCTTCTTGTAGAAGTGATTGCAAACACAATTATATCTTCTTTCAGCTTGTTCAAGGAACTGCACAAGTAGCTAAAGAGTCAAAGAATCAAATATTCAGAGATATGGTTGCATGATTCTGTTTGGGAGTATTTATTATATGAAGGGACACACAAAGCCAGCCATTTTCTCTTACCTTCCAGTGAAAGAGCTTCTCTCAGTCACGCCTAGCAGTGGAACACAAACAAGATCCTGCGCAGTGGTAACAACCTCACCAAAAATAGTAATGCTCCGAGTTTCCCTCGGGCTTCACAGCTTACAAACACTTGCTCCTTCATCTAGTCCTTGGCCTTGTGCTTATCTCTAAAGATTCATACAGGAGGTATCAATGCCCTGTCTGATAAATGAAGTAGTAGGGTCAGAAGGGGAAGCCTCTTTCTCAGGGAATCACAGCCAATGAGCTGTAACTGTCATACAGCAGATTTAAATCCAAGTCTAGGGCTTTGGCTGTGGCTCAGTGGTAGAGCACTCGCCTTGGCAAATAAATAAACAAATCAATCCAAATGGAACATACTCTTTGCTACACACCCTGTACTTGGAAAATCCCAACCTCATCTCAGCCCCAAGGAGAGCACTCCATTTGACTCATCTCACAAGTGAAAAGCAAGATGAGATAGCTTCACTTGGACCCCCTTCCTACCTCTCATCCCCTGGAATGTTCACCCACCTGCCGCCTGACAATTTTGAGCTCCCAGCACTCAGGGACCAGAGACCAGGAGGGTGCCTTGTCTATGGGTGTTCATCGGTACTCAGATTTTCTGGTCCTGTATTTTAAAAAGTATCAACACAGGGAAACCACAGCACATGAGGTTTTCCACACCTTGGCTGATTCAGCCAGGCGGAGAAGGAGCCAGCCACGGTACCTTCTCTGGCCCTTCGTGAGAAATACTCATTGTTGGATCATCTCCTTTTTAATCAAAAGTGCTCAGACCTCTTGCCTGGGCAAACGCTAGACAGATGTGGTCCATTCCCAGGCAGCTATGCCCAGCGGGATTGCCCAGGGCTGGCTTCCTCTTCAGTAGGTCTAGCTGGCAGGGCTCTGGGTCCCCTTTGCAGAGGACAACCAGGATCTGTGTCTGCCAGAGCAGGACTTCTGACTCCTCTTTTTGTCCTCACATGGCCTTGCATGGTGAAACAGACAGGGCATCACTTAGCCCCTTGGAAGCTCTGCTTACTTGTCTCGGAAATGGCTAGAATGAAATGTAGATGTCACTGATTTGTGAAGGAGGTTCCTCTGATTCATCTCCAGATAACCCATCTCTTTTTGAGGGCTCTTGCATAGGGCTGTGGGGGCTTCTGCTTGGAGGCTGAACACGTGGGTGTGAGGAGACTTGAAAGGAGTCTTTGAAATGCCCAAGAGTGGCAGGGACGGGAGGACTTCACAGCACACAGATCACCTGGCCTGCCCAGTAACCCATGAGCCGCTTCTCATTTCCGAGTGGCTTCAGAGCCCTGTTTCTGTCCTCAGAGTAGGAGGAAGGGCTGAGGGAGCTGGTTTCTGAAAATCTAGAGATGACATGCTGCATTTCAATTTGCAGAAGCCTGGACTAGGGCGCTAATCGTGCTTCTGTTACTGCCGCTACTGCCAAGCATGAGATTCATGTAGGGTGTGTGTGTGTGTGTGTGTGTGTGTGTGTGTGTGTGTGTGTGTACCTAGTCTCCTGCATTATAAGCACAGCCCTATTTGCCAACATAGGCACTTGGGGTCTGTACCCCCAGCCCAGCCACCACCCCAAAGTTGGATATGTTCACTCTGGGAATCAATCTCAGGCTCAAGACCTCAGTTGCAGGGATAATACATGGGCCTTTAACTTGCCTCCCTCGCATTGCTGGAATCAGAAATTGTTGCTTTTCCAGATCCTCTGAGCAGCCTAGCAGAGGTCTGTGGGGAACGGTGGAGAGCTCCACTCTGGGTGCTAGCAAGGTGCACTAGGGGCTATGCAGGAGCTAGGGCATGACCTTGTGGTCTAGGTCTCTCCCTCCTGAGCTTCAGAGGATGTAGTCCTGCTGCCTACAGGGTAGATCTACCAAGTCCTTTATCTTCCCCAAAGTTGTGCAGCCTCCCTGATTCCCTGTTCAGATATGGCAGCCCACCCTGGTGCAGAATTTGAGAACTACCCTGGTTCCCAACTTCATTGCAGTGTTGACAACTCAAGGACCTGTCCCCTCCTTCCCATCCCCCTGCCACAGCCCCAATTCAGGTCTCTCCCCATCTTGCCCAGATCTCTAGACAGCCCCCGTGAAGGCTCTTTGTATGAGTACTGGTCCCCAATCCTTCACCTTCATTGTGGTTAGAGCACACTAGGCCAGCCAACCAGTGTCTTGTCCTCACCACCATCTAACCCCACTCCTCCCCTCCCTCCTTGCTGTCACCCTGGAGGCACCCTGAGCTCAGAGCTTCATATGCCCCTGTCCCTTCCTTGTCCCTGCTCCTGGCTGGGAAGCTGGGAAGGCAGCCCACCCTTCCCTGTGCCACATGCAGTCACGACGCACTAGGTATCCACACACTGTCCTGCATCTCAAGGCCACCCTCACGGTGAGATGGGATTGGACCATGAGTTCTGGCCAAGGGTTTGGGAGCAGGATGATGAGCGTCATTTCTAGCAGGAACATGGATAACAGGTGGGACTATTGCCTGGCAGTATCGTCTGGCGTCCCCTGAGGATGAGATCCACAGCAGGCTCAGCCGCTGAACCTTTGTAGGAACACCTAGATGTCAAGTATCATGCACAGCCTGAGCGTGGACGGGCCACAGACTGCATGTACAAAGCATTGTCATGTAAGGGCTACTAGCTTCTGACAGAAGCCAAACCCACGTAGACTGGCAGGCCTGTGCCCAGCTCTGCCTGGGCTTCCATAGCATCCTGTGATTTCCACAAAGGGACACTGTCTTCACCATGCTCACACTACCCCTCATCCTCTTATCACTTCCTGACTACCATCTGATACCTCACACACAGTACGCCTCACAGGGGTCTCATGATCCTCATCTGAGGCAGGTACTATGTGTTATTTTCATCTTCCAGACTAGAAGGCTGCGGCTCAGAGAGGCCATGTGCCTTGATTAGTCACTCAGCTATGAAGGGCCTTTGGTCCATGGCCAACATGCCTCTCTGTTACTGGGCCCTTCCTTATCCCTTCCACATACCCAGCACTGAGCACAGGTTCTATCACTCTGTAGGTTCTCAGGGAAGTTTGTTGAATGAATACTTAAGTGAGGCTTCACTTTCTTACCTTCCTTTGATGTAATGGAGTCTGAGGACTGAGCTGTCCGTGAGTGCTAGGGCAGATGTCTCCATGCCTGGGGAAAAAGAAGTGAACCCAAAGTAACAAGCAGGAAGACTGTTGGAAGGTTCAGGGGAGGTCAGCTCCGGGAAGGGGTGTGGAGGTGGGAGGAAGGCTGGGAGGTGAACAGACTGTTGCCTTTTGTCCTTCAGTGACTGGCTAATGATGCCAAGCTCTGGGAAGAAGGGACGCTCAGTGCTGTCTGGGGCAGGAGCTTGTTGAGGTGACTATGCCCAACTGACCAGTCGCTTGGCTCCAGGAGCCCACTGAAGGTGGTTGTTTGTTTATCTTTCTCCTCTGGGCCTGGCCTGATGTAAGATCTGCTCAGCCAGCCAGTCAGGTTTGCATTCATTCTCCATCACCAGCTCCGGGCTTCTCTTGGAATTAGAAAATGTACAATCAGGGTCTGGGGCTTTCGCTCAGCAGTAGAGCACTTGCTCAGCACAGCTGGAAGCCCTGGGTTCAGTCCTCAGCACCAAAAACAAAAACTAAACTTCAACTAGAAAATGTACACTGGGCCCACCACCCGAAGGAAGGAGACACAGGAGGGCAAGTGTCATGTCTGTCCCTTGCCATGACACCTCCAGCCTGAGGAGGAAAGCAACAAATAAGACTGGGCAGAGCTGATGAGATCGGAGAGACATGAAGTCAGAGTAGATATCCCGCCTAGAGATGCCCTGCTCTGGACTTCTGAACTGTGAGGCAACTAATGGCCTTTTGGCTTAAATGAGTTTATATGGAGGCCTTTACCCTTCAGAGAAGATAACTCTAAATTGATATACACCAGAAGTCTGGGTCTTATGCTGGCAGTAGAGGACAGAGGGTAGATGCTGGTGGGTAGATGGGTAGATGGATGGATAGACAGATGGATGAGTGGATGGACGGATGGACAGATGGGTGGATGGATGGGTGGGTAAGATAATAGCCACTGCCTGGTCAGAAGCTCCCAGCTGCTGTAAAGGAGACAGCTCATCAGAAAGAGGTTTGGGGTCCAGGAGCACTAAAGCTTAGAAACCAACAGGAACCTGTGGCCCACCCTACTCACCCTTAGCCTATACCACCCCTATTCTGCGAAGGACCTTGACCCATGAAGTGGCCTGCTCAGCCACTAAGACTGCCACAAAAACATCAGACAGCCAGTGTAGCTCGTCATGTAGACACAAATGGTAACTCCCTGGAGGCATACCATGTAGTGTCTCTCCACCCACAGTGAGCTGCTCGTGTCTGCCTGTGTCAACACGGTTATTAGGAAGCATGGTTAATTGGAAAGGCAGAAAGGAGACCTCAGAATCACAGGCTTTGCCTCCTTGTCCCCATCACCAATAAACAAAGCAGGAAACCCCCAGCCTGAAGCTCTGGAACCCTCAGTTCCAGGACTTTAGGAAATAAAACAGATCACCAAATTAGTTTCTTTATACTGCTCAGATAAGACACACTGCCTGGGGCAGCCTCCTAATGTATCCTAAATGCTCATTAAATGTTTAGTAAATGGAAGACCCGGATGCTCAGGGCACTTAAGAGACATGGTGTGGAGTTAATCCAAAATCTCTTGGGAGCCCCATTCGGAGAAGGTACTTGGAATCACACAGACTTGTACTCTTGTTTCCTGGCTGGATAAGCTTTAGTTAACCTCTGCACCTCTACTTCCCCCACTGTAACATGAAGGGAACTCATTTTTGTAAAGATTGGGTCCCTGTCAGACAGAGGGAGGAATGTGGCTCTATGGAGGAGTCAAAGCGGAGAATTAAAATGGAGAGAAGGGCAGGGTGGATTGCACGCAGGGAAGCGGGGGTGGGAGAAGCCGGCATGCTGGGCTGTCATTACAAATGAGTGTTTTCTTACGGTGATTTTTTGTCTCCTAACATTTATTCTCCTTCATGAGTTAAACAGAACATTGTTGAGTTTGCTTATATAAGCTGCTTCCATCACCTGCGAATGAGACTGGCTCAGCCCTGCCTCCAGCGAGACAGTCCAGGGTTGTCCCAGGTGAGAGTAGCACCCTCTGGAATCTGCTTTCTCCCATTCCAAAATGATGATGCTCTGATGGATTCACAGGCTTCGTCCAATGTCACCTGCTCCCTCCTGGTCAGCTAACCAAAGAGACATCCTCACTCTTCACACCCAACTTCAGAGGTTTATACATTCTTCTTGTTTATATGAGGGTCAGGGGAAGTTGGAAGTCCTCCTTCAGAGAGGTGTTACCTCACTAAGGTGCTCTTTCAGAGAGAACACTATGCAGCAGCTTTCCCGTCAGCATTCAGCCTGTGAGGCCAGCATTATGATGAACAGGAGGTATGGGATAAATATTTACACTGGCGTATCTGTGGGCAGGTGGTAAAGCTTGAACATAGAGGAACGACACTAATTCCAGTGGTCCTCACACCCAAGAAACTAGTGCAAAAGTTACATTGGTTCTAGAACATTCTCTGTATCTTCCTCATGACCTGATTGACTTCTATGCCCTTTTACCCTACTGCAGGTAAATGGAGGCCTGAGATCAGCTTCTCCTCTTAACATATAAAAATCTTCATAGTCCATCAATGGCTATTAAAGAATCCTCTTCACACTTTCTCTAGGGTTAAGATCATAACATTCTATGAACATATAAAAATAGGGTAGAGGGTGAAGATAAGGTATAGAGTAGGATCCAACAAAAATCCACTATTCTACAGACCCTCCCCCCATAACTCCCACTTGGGCAAGGGCTGGCAAGAATATCATAGCTCTTGCCTAGCAGACAGGACTCCAGTGGTGTGGAAACTGAGTCAAAGGCCAGTCCTAGACTGGGATTGCATGGGAGAGAAGAGGGAAGGTGCCATTCACAGCCCAGAGGTACTCCGGGTTGAATGTTTGATCCACTCACTCTGGTAGACTTCAGGACATCTACCTCATGGCAAGAGGCAGGGCCTCATGTTCTCGGGGTCCCTTCGAAGCCTCCACAACTCTGGTAGGGAGGCTCTAGAAAGGCAGCAACTAATGTGCAGAATAATACAACCTTCACTTCTCTCTTCCCACAGGACAGAGGCCTCTATTAGCACTGCTAGCACCTGGACATGAGATACAGATGGACAGTCAGCAAAAAGCCGTAGAGATTCCTACACCTTCTTAAAGATTGTAAAGCATGTGGGCAGGGGCTTCTGATGAAGATGGAAATGGAATGTTCCTCTTTGGTTTAGAAAGTATTAGAAATGAATTGCCTGCTGAAGCTAGAAGACTGCTCTGCTGGGTAATATTGATTATCTTTGGGGCCAGAAATTGTTTTGCAGTTGTTGCTGATTGAAAGGTTTTCTATTAATTCTTACTGGCAGGCACAATAAGAAATATTGAATACTTAATTGCCTTTGAAATAATTACACCCCCAAATGTAATATCTTAACCAACATTTCATGCAATCAATGTTTTGCTGAATGATGGTGGTTGGAAAGGTGATGGAGGAGCCCCGAGTGGTGGAGGGGAGGCCAAAAGCACTGTCCTGGGAGGTGGAGTTAATGCAAGTCCTCTCCTATTTGAGTCTCGGGCTATTCTTGTTCATTCTTTAACTACTAACAAAGGTGGTAGACATGGAACTCCTCTCCTCAGGGACCTAGAAAAACAGAAACTGGAGTCCTTTTGTTGAGTGGAGAAAAGGATGGAGCATGGGCTTAGTCATCAGAGGCCAGATCAACCATCTCTCTGCTCCAGTGACCTTGGTGAAGTTAATCAGCCTCCTATGACTTGGCTCTTGTCTACAGAATAAGACTGACTGAGACTCACTGCCACTGTAGAAGACAGAGGAAGAGTTAACGGATGGATGTGAAGGCATTTAAGGACCTTTGAATGCATCTTCTCGTTTGTTTAAAAAATTACTGCCCTTTATCTGTACCAGCACTGCTCTAGGTTCTGAGGTGGCTGCGTGAGCAAACCAGCTGAAACCCCTGGCTTCAGAGTGATTATCCCCCAGCAGGGGAAAGAAAAGAGGAAGATAAGTAAGTGCGCCCTGCCCTCTGCATCCACTGGGTCTGCATCCAGGAACCCAACCAACCTCAAATCAAAACCATTACCATACCTGTACTGAACATGTACAGACTTTTTCTTGCCATTATTCCCTAAAGAGTATAGTCTGATAACTGTTTACATAGCATTTACATTGTATTAATTACTATAATCTACAGATGATTTAAAGTATAGGGGAGGAAGCATGTGCCTTATATGCAAACACTATGCCATTTATATAAAGGACTTGAGTATCTATGAATTTTGTTATCTGGAGGGAGTCCTGGAACAAAGACCCTATAGATATAGATGGCTGAAAACATGTAGCCTTATAGTAACAAGCATAAGGGGAAAATTAAATCAGGGAAAGGTAAAATTAAAGGGAGGACAGAGATGGATGGCTGTGGGTATAGATAGCGTTTTCACAGAGTTTAGCTACAACAGGAAGGAGCCAACTGGGACATGGACTCATGAGAGTTTTAAATTAGGAAGAGATAGTACAGTGTATTTGGATATTGAAGGGTGTTAAACCACAGAGAAAGAAAATCTTGATGCAGGAGAAGGTACAAATTGTTGGAACAGTGTCTCGGAGCAGCTAAGTGAAGATGGGCCCTGGGTTCTAAGGGTTAGTGACTCATTTGGATGAGAGATGGTGTAGCCATAGTAAGTGAAAAGTAGACAGATTGAGAGCACATAGGGAGGGATGGAAGCGGGGAGCTGGTGAACAACCTTATGTCACTTTACTGTCCTCACTGAGGCAAGTACAAGGCCATCACAGAGAGGGGGCATGAAGTGGAAGTGCTGGAAGTCTTCAGAGACAAGAGAGTAGTAGTATGAGTAGTAGTATGCCCATCTGTAAAGGGCCATGACCCAGAGTTCCAAGGTAGAGCACATAATGTGGCTGTCCTCCTGTAGCCATGTTTGTCTTCCAGATTATACGAGAGGAAGCAATAGAAAGTAAGATTCAAGGGCACTGTGGTTTGCCAAGAAAGCATGAGCAATGGAGAGGGATTGGACATGGAGATGTGTCAGCCCAGGGGTTTCACACTGGGAGAGGAACTTGCAGAAGGTGGCAGACCAAGGAACAGAACTTTTGGTGGAATCAACAGATTGTTGAATGCAAGAAACCAAGGCTGGAAGCCATATAGACTCTAGCTGCACCTTTGGTTGAATAAAATCTGCATGAGATTTCCTGTGAGGCCAGAATTCCTTAGTAACTCAGAAACATGGTGGGTGGATCCCATTCTCCAGGCACCTGAGGTCCCTACCAGAGGTGAGACATCAGTGTGCTTTTCAAATGGCCCTTGAGAGCTTGTTTGGAGGTTCTAGCAGGGGAGTGCAGCTAATCATATACCCTTGATGGAGGAACAGTCCTCCTCCATCGGGGGTGGTCATCCTCTTCGTCTGAGCATGCAGCTTCGGGAGGGACACACATGGATCGTTGAGGGAGGAAGGGGACAACTGCCTTGCCAGCCAGACCACCCGAATCAACCCTGGTGATCAATGGGGTGACAGATGTCACAGCCAGATCTCCCCCACATCCATCAGCCTGCTTTTCAAATCCACTCGGCTCCCAGGAGGTTCCTGGGCAGGGATTATCTTGAGTTGAAGAAGCAGAGAGAAAAATCATTATTCCCATTCTACAGATTCTACGATAATGCGGATGTGGCCCTAAGGCACTTGTTCCCAGCCACAAAAGGCACCTGAACCAGATCTGAGCCACATTTGAGCCCAGTGGGAGATTCTTAACCACTACCCAATGCTCCTTCCTCCCAGGAGCCCATCTGCACCAGGCGGTGAGCCAGCTCTACCGAACGCCCATTTGGTTCACCCAACAAACATTTCTGCCGCCAGGATCCCACGGGCCCAACTTGCAAACCAGCGCCCACCTCAGAAGAGCTGCCTCTCCTTCTGGAGGCACCTTGCTTCAATTTATAATTCCACTGCCATTAGCACATGACGTTCAGAGAACTGAGGTAGAATTTTTAACTGACTGTTCTAATTGCCCCTGCCTCAGCCCCCTGAATACTAAAACTAAAATAAAAATTCAAAATGCTAAAAGTCATACGTTCCACTAAGAACTTGAAAGAAGACTATGAAATCATACTTTTATAAAAATCACTTGATGGTACTCAAAACTATTTGCCCACTGGAGATTCCTTTTCTGCCTGAGACAAGGCTACAACCCCCCACCCCCCAGGGATGGACGGGGCTAGGACTGTAGCAGGAAAAGGCTGTAAAGGGAGGATGTTTCAGGTGACATGGAGCTTTTGAGCTGTCCAGCCAGGCCTCTCTTCAGATAGCAGACTTGGCTCCGATCCACACTTGATTAAAATCAGCCCTTTTGTAAAGATACTTCAGAGTATCTCTATGGGAGCCAAGGGACCCTGAAAGAAGATCCATTTCCCTCCACATCCCACCCAGGCACCTTCAGAAAGAGCACCGAGGACATCAGCCCAGAGCTGGTCAACCAGAGGCTCAGGCTCCCTCCCACTAACGACTCTGGTTCCACAGGGACAGAAGCCAAGGGGAAGTAGACACCCAAAACATGGGCATGGGAGTCCTTTGGTATGTGCCTGGCATGGAAACTCTCAGAAGCATGGGCATCCAGCCACACACTGACCTGGGGAAAGAGCACACATGGCCCCAGAGCCTCTGCCCCGTCAGCTCTCAGCCCAACACTATCATCTGTCCCAAAACCCCTGTGCACAGTGGGTCCCTGTTCTGGCCTGTTGGTAGCCTTGTCACCAGTGGTTACTCACCTTCTCTGCCTCCTATAGTTCCAACCATTCCCTCTTATCCTGCATCTCTCCTTGCTTCTTGAAGATCCACTGCAGCTCCTTCTCCATTCCACCAGGCTCACTCCCTGCAAGAACCCACCCACTTCTGCTCCTCTTTCCAGTCAACACATGCTAAACTTGCCATGTGTGTAGTGTTGACCAGACAATTAGTTTACATTACAGCTGGAGAGGCAGATGGGAAGGAAAAAGCTCTTGGTCTTGAAAAGTCAAACTCTTTCCCCAATTTCCCCAAAGTAGAGGATGCTAGCCTTAGTTTACCCATCTAAAAATAAAAGTTGGACAATAATCTTATCTAAAAGAACACTGTCCTGCCCAGGTCAGTGGTCCTCGGCCACTTCTGCATACAGAATACTTCAGAACTCAAACTCAGGTTTGAGTTCTGAAGCTGCCAACAATTCTGATGTACAACCGCTATCTCATCCTCCCACCTTGCTGAACTGGAAGGGAAACTGAGGCCAAGAGAAGACAGGTCCCACCGTGAGCTCATTCAGAGCCTCAGCTGGGACACCGCTCCCCAAAGTGCTTGCACAAGGTAGGCTTTTATGTGGAGCTGATGGAAGCAAGTGGTGAGCTGTGTCAGGACCCTTCAGGGGCCACTTCCCCACCCAGCTCTAACCACGCAATGGCCGCAGCTTGGCCCCCATCTGCCTGCGTCTTCCTGATCTTCAGCAGCAGCAGGTCAATAGTTGCTTCCATTGGACTGTGCTGCTAGGACTGGGCTCCATAAATTTGCAAAAGAAATCTCTCCCTTGCCATATTGTAAAATAAGCAGTTTTCTAAGGAAACAATCTCACACCTAAGCTCATTCCAGATACTGAGAGACCTGGCATCACACGCACCCACCACCAAACTGAAAGAGGAAAGAAGGTGGAAAAGTGAGGAGAAGTGAGCAAGGAAAAGAAAGGAAGGGGGACCCAGGGAAACAGGGGCTGGGCCAAGGGTCAGGGTCACCTCCATGCAGGAAGGACAGTCCCCAGCCACAGCTGGTCTCATGCTTCTCTGCTCAGCTTGCTCATCCTGGCAGAGACTGCTGGCTCGGAGCCTCCTGTTTGGCTCGGATGCCCTCACCTGGGCCCTTGGGGACCCTCCCAGGACCAAGAGCAGCCACTCCTCCCTCCTGCTGTCAGGTCAGCCCCCAGGAGCCTGAAGTTGTTCCTGGCTGCCCCCCAGGCCTATTGTGCACCCACATATGTCTGATGTGTAACAGAGTTTCCTTTTCTAGGTTTATATATTCCCAAACTTGGCCTGGCCAACCATAGCAGACCTAGTGGTGGCCAGCCACAGCCAACCTGGCTTCCAGGGCTATACTTGATAGTGACACCACCTCCTAGCAGAACCTGGGCTTCTTTCCCTTTCATATAGGGATAAAATAGAGCCTACCCCAGGCCTGCGAGAAGGGATGTACTGGCCACACTGCCCAGGCACACAGCCAGGGTCCAGCAAGTGCGAGCACTTCCGGCCTCCTCCCCCACCTTCCGATGGTCAGTCTTCTCACATTGGCCAGTCTAATTTCTCTTTGTTTCCTCCCATGGGTGCAGTGAGTGTTCTGCAAATTTGTACCAAAGCCATAGAAAAGAAAAGAGCTAGGAAAGAAGATATAAAATTGCACCCCCCTATTTCCTCCTCAAGAATTAGAATGTAAAGTAACCCGTGACTGCCTGCCTGATGAACCTGACAAACACAAACCATCCTGCAGCCACTTCCTCTTACACACACAGGCTTCAAATGCTTTCTCCTGAACAATAGGAGGAAATGAGGAGGAACTGGGAACGCAGCCTGAATATTGCTGAATTGTTCTGAAGCCTGCCTTTAGGATGCTGGGGGCGTGAAAAGGAGGGGACTGGAGAAGGGAGGGGGGTAGCTTGCAGTGCAAGACAACAGGAAATGGTTCAGGGTGTGTGTGTGTGTGTGTGTGTGTGTGTGTGTGTGTGGTGTGTGTGGGGTATGCATGTCTGTATGTGCTAAATGGCAGTTGTTTGCATGGCTGTACATGCATTTTTGGTATAGTGCTATGTGGTGTGATGTGTGTCTTATATTGTATATTGTATGATGTGTGTTGTGTGCGTAGG
>NDGN011451594.1:0-15323 GCA_002564285.1 Tympanoctomys barrerae
CAAGATGGATCCAAGTACACCATAGGTGGTGAGTGAGTGAGTGGGACAGGCTGCACTAATGAAAGAAAGAAACATTGCCACACAGAATGATACCCCAGTATAATTTGTATCTATACATGTAGAGGAGAAGAGTTGTTCCTATTTGCCATCTTTATAGTAGGAAAAGGTATATGAGATTTAGAACTAAAAAAAATAGATTTTAATCCAGTGTTTGTTATTTTGAGTCTTTAGACAAATTTTTGGATTCTTAGCCCCACTTTTCTTATGAAAATGAAATTAATAACTACTTCAAAAGGCCATTTAGAAATAGGAAGTAAAAGCCCCATGGATAGAGCCTGACATGTGTTAGGTATAGTAGATATCAGGCTTTCTTTGGCCACCCTCGTGAGAGGGCATACTCCACCCTTGAGAAAGATGTTTCTCCAGCAGGAAGGGTTGTATTGCTCTAGCAACCGAGGCTACTAAAGGTCAGACTTAGGGTCAAGCTTTTGGCCTAGAAAAGGCCTGTATTTATAGCAACTCAAGAAGAGTCTAATTGTTCACCCATGTTGAAAGCTGCATTATTCCTAATAGCCAAGAGATGAAAGGAACCCAAATGTCCATGGATAAACAAAGAAACAAAGTATGGTATGCACATATGATGGAATGCCATGTTGCCATGAAAAGGATGGAAATTTTGATACATACTATAACATGGGTGGACTTTGGGACTAACATGCTAAGTGAAGTAAACCAATCACATAAAGACAAATATCATGTAATTCCTGTAGTATGAGGAACCTCATAGAAACACAAAGAGAATGGAGGTTGCAGTTTTTCAAGATCAGAAAGTTTTGGGAATTTATCAATATGAATATACTTAATGCCACAGAATTGTAAGTTAGAGATGCATAGTAGCAAGTTTTATGTTATATGTATTTTACCACAATTAAAAATAAAAAGTAGAATCAAAGAGTTATGATTTTTGTTTTATTATAGCCAAATATTAAGCCACACAGGCTAACCTAGAATCTAAAGCCATTTCTTTGGGGCAGAACTCTATGTATGCTGCAACAGGTGGGAAATAGCTTCATAATTTTCATATCAGCAGATTTCCTTCACTAATGTCTTCTTAATTATGATGTAAACTTAGCATTGGGCCATAATTATTATCATTCAAGCAGACCTCAAAATGTATCTTTGATAACACCTCTGACATTTAATTATGTAACTGGTAAGTGTTATTAAGAGATATATGACTACAGTAAAGTGTAATTATATCTTATTTTTGTTTCTTGATCTCATATTGATTGTGATAATAGTTTTGTAGTTTTTATAGATTATTTGGAAATGGTCAGATTAAATTCATAGTCTATAAAATAAAGTGCATTAAAAATGCATTTTAACTGATAGTTTGAAAGCATGTTACAGAGTGGCCACAAGAAAAGGAAAATTGGATGGTAAACCTCGATGGCATCCAACAAAAATTCATAATAAATAAGTTTCCTGCTTTCAAGATTTTTTTGTTGCTTAAAAACTAATTTGATACTTTATGTCATAAAAATTAATTCCCACTGTTTTAGAATGAAGAAAAATAACTACCAAACAATTTCTATTGTTGTAAAAGTAACAAATATGTTTTCTCAATACTTGTGTCAATTCATAATGTATTAGCACAGGGTTAGGTATCATGCAATGAGTCTTCTGTTAAACAAAGAATCTCTTCTTAGAGTAATGTAGTTAATTTCTTATCTTTGTAAGAGACCTAAGTTCAATCCCCGGTAGAGAGAGAGAATTAAAGGTCAGAGAGAAATCAGCTTATCTGGTAGTATTGGCTATGGATTCTAAGTACCTCGAGGGCAAAGCTCTGTCCCTTTTGTGTCTCCGAATCCTTTAAATACCTAAAGATTGGGGGCCCTCACTGGATGTCTATTTAATGAATATTCATTGTATGTTCAGTTAGAGTGCTTGGGAGAAATTAAAGAAACTTCTCCTGGTGCACTTTTTCTCTGAAATGGGGACAGGACAGCACACTTTGCAGGAACAAGCTGAGCGTCAGCTGAGGGAAGCCTGCTGGATGAGCAGCGGTGGGCTGTGGAGGAAAGTGGTGCCAAGTCCCCGGGTACAGAGCAGGGCGAAGCTCTGGCAGGAGGTCAGGTGCGATGACAGCTGCATAAAATAAATATCTGCTTTTGAATTTATGCAACTAACTGAAGGTGGATAGATGGATTAATTCAGACAGTTTTTACTCCATATCCTGGTTTGTAATAAAAATGTAATGTTAACTGGAATTTTGAGCACTATCTGATATGTAACACAAATGAGAAAGCTTATTGTTCAAAGCCACAAAAATGAAAGAAATCATTGTCTAAAATCACAGCACTTCAGTGCAGCCATCATTACCTCTTAGTCTTTGTAAACACAATTTTCATTTTTCATCTGAGATTAAATGAGAAAATATTAAAAACCTATTTTGATAACATAGCCCTGTCATTGACACACTAGCAACCGCCCCGATGGTTCCCTGTTTAATAACAGTGCACTGCTTATATCTAGTTTAAGGAACCAAGGGAAGAAACATGACCTCTTTTTTAAATATGATTTTTCTTATCAAATACAAACAGCTTTGATTGGAGTATTTTGCGTACACTAAATCTGTATTTTGTTTCTTTCCCAGAAATGAGTGATCCTGTGCAGAATGGCGGCAGGTGTGCGGTGCGCCTGCGCAGACCCTGGTGGAGGCTGCAGGTGCTGGCCGGAAGAGCGCAAGAAAGGTCACAAAGTGGAAACCTCGCTGCGTGGCCTCTCAAACAACGGCCTCACCTCTAAATCAGAGCAATTAGTATCTTCAGTGGGAGTAGAAGAAAAAATATTTGTGAAGCATACAGTTAGTTGGTGCTTAAGAAATAGCAGCTAATTTCCCTCAATAAAGAACTGAGATGCAAATTGTAACATCACTGAAAAGAGAAACCAACCCATTAGTCCATAAAGAAGAGAAAAATAGAAGTCAAACCAGAAAGGCCAAACTGTTTACCTCCTAGAATCTATTGCTTCGCTGAGTGATTGTATTTTCGCATCTGGCTCATAAATGGGTTTGGGGGAAAGACTGTGGGCCTGGATTCGGTTGCATCTTGTATGGGTTGTGTGACCTTGACGCAGCACTTAAATGTAAAGAGACTGAATCAGTCCCTCAGATTCCTTCCAGAACTCTGAAAATGGAGGCCTGGGAATATGGATAGTGAGGCAATTGAATACAAAGAAACAAAGTTTGAATACTAACCTCTGAGGCTGTCTCTGTAAGAGCATATAAAAATCTGCTTCTTGGCAGTTAGTGAGGAAAACAGGATGTTCATGTATGAGGTAACTAGTGTGACAACTGTTCCTTCCACTCCCCCTCCCTTCTTCTCAGCTCCATTCTATGCTGAGGACGCTGTCAGGCTATTTGGTCACTAATAGTAGGCCTTCCAGAGCATTGGCTTATCATACTGATTTTCTGTGTCTGTAAGGCCTTGCCGGCCTACAGAGAGCACCCTTCTAGTCTACGTGAGGCTTCTTCCTCCTGCTTAATCTGTTCCAAAATTCCCCCCACTGAGCTACTCCTGGATCAGACAACCAAAGTCCGGCATTATCTCTTGATAGAAACCTTTAGCAGTGTGGACTTGTAGTAGTAGGCTTAGCCAGGTGTGGTGGTGCAGGCCTGTAGTCTCAGCACTCAGCAAGCTGTGGAGGGAGGATGGCAGACTCAAGGGCAGCATGCACTACACAGTGAAAGTTTGTCTCAAAAACCAAAGTGAAGTAGCCAGATTTAGATTTGACCTCTCATTTCTAATTCTGTCGCAATCTTTCTAAGATTCTGTTTCCTGTATGGTGGGACTAGTCACAATATTCACAGCATTATTTCAGGGCTTAGATGATATTTGTGACATACTTTGCATAATACATGGCACAAAATAAATGCTTAATAAACTGAGATTAAAGTGGTATTTCAGATGGAACACGTATTTTTCTTTTAGATGAAGAAAGTGAGGTTTAGGGAGTTAGGAAACTCCTCTATGCAGTTACACCAAAGAGAAAACAGACCCTTGGTCTCCTAGTATGCAAGAGCAGGACTCTATTTCTGAATCTAGTAGCTTAGAGTCACTGCAATATAGTCATCATATTTATTATACTAATATTTATTTATTATATATATTATTAAACTATATTTTATTATTAAACTATATTTCTTAAACTAATCATATATTTGAGAAACTTTTATACTTATAATTTAGTGTTTGGTATTGTAAATGATAAATAAAAAATAAAACTGCTTTAGATGGCATTTAAGAGTTTAACCAGGGAGGAGGTAATGCAAATAAAAGGCCATTATATTATTTTCCTCTCACAAAATCTGGCTATTTCCCCCTGGTGTTGATGGGATAAAATTGCATTTTGTACAAGTGTGTCACCTCTAAATTTGAGTCAGATTGTTACAGACAACAGTGAGTCAGGGCTGGATCCACAGAGGAGGCAGTGCAGAAGAAGAGATGTTTTGCAACTGTGGGGGAGACAGGTATTTCCTCTGGGCCAGACCTCAAGAGAAAAGATGAAACAATTGCACCCACATATCACCCTAAGGATGGACATCAGGGATTGATAGTCTAAATAAATTGTAAAAGTCAGGAAGAGTCACTAATCCAGCCCTCTACGGGAAAAGCCCCTGTTTTGTATTCATGCCTGTTTGCTGTGTGACTTGCTTCCCATTTGATCTGGATTTAATCAATTTTACCTGAGCAATTATGTTTGGTTGGCTATAGTTTTGTCCCACCTCTAGAACAGCTAGTGATTTCCCATATTTCCCACCTTGGATTCACCTCAGCCTCATGGTTTTGCTCTATAAAATCCCTAGAAAGGCAGGTTCCTTGGCAAGCCCCTCAGGTCTCCTTCTGTTTCTTTCTTGGACAGAAGCTTTCTTTCCCTCAAGAAATATATTCTGCTTTTAGCCTCCATTGTTCCTAAAATTCATTCTTCAATTTTTGAGAAGATGAACTCATCTCATATATCTAGCAGATTGGGTGTTTCTTTCCCATATATCAAAACGTTGGTAGCAGTTAAATATGCACCTCTGCAAACCAAACATTCATGCACATTGTCTGGGTGGGAGAAGTGACGTTGCAGTCCAGAGATGATACCAAATGGACAGCAGAATGACTTGGCCATTTAATAGGAAGTAATCTATTTCTGAGAAACCATCACAGTCAATTTGGAACAATTGAACTTCATCTTTAACCTTTTACTATGATTTGTGTGATTAGTCCACTGAAGGAAGTGGTTTTCAACAGCATGATTAAAACACTTGGAGGAAATAATTTCTGTTTTCAAGCACCTGGCATACTTTTTCTACTGAGTGTTTTTGTCCTTTCTCATTAAAAGAAGAGTTAGGAAATGGAAAAATGTTGACATTATACATAGTCTTAGATCAAAATAAAAGATCAAAACACAGTCAGTATCAAGGTCAGGGTGCTGGCCTTAGCCAGCCTGTGCAAGGTCATTTTTGACTAATGACTGCAGCTGGGGGTGAACTAGTTCAGCATTTCAAGATTTGAGAATGTTACCCACTTACTGGGAATTTATTTCTTCCCCCCAGTGCTAGAAAAAATTTAATTTTGCAAAGAAAGAACTTACTTTAAAACATAGCATATGCCTATCATCTACTTGAAAACAATTTTATTTTAAAAAGACATTTTAGTGCCAGAAAAGTGGGAAGGGCTCAACTTTATAGTAAGGACAATTTTATCCAACAAAAGTCAATAATGGCATAAACCTTTCATTTTCTTGCTTTGCCAGGAGTCAAAGTTGGGTCAGATTTAGTTTATATTGCCATAATCTGCTCAAATCCAATTCAGACTAACATATGCCAAAAAATATTCTATTCTGTTTTTGTTTGTCATTGTACTTCAAATTATATCCAGAGGCCCCAAAATATTCTTCAAAATCAATGAAATTTATGGGCAATATATACTGCATCTTATAATAGGCAACACTTGTACACATATTGTAGGGGAAAAATTATGAGAAGTGAAACTTAATTTAGAGAGATTTGCAAAACTAAAGATTCCTAGTCATTGTTTTAAACTCATCCTTCCATGCTACATCTTCAGTCCTCTTTTGTTTTTTAAAGTTTGAGACAGGATCTTGTTAAAAAATTGCCCAGGCTAGGCTCAAACTGTTGATCATCTTGCCTCAACCAACTGAATAGCTGGGATTGCAGGTGAAAATTTGCCATTTTCTTTAGAGAAACAGGATCTTATGCTACTGACTGACAATATTTTGCATCTCAACAAAAAGAAAAAAAAATGTTTCTAGAGTGAGTAGGCTGTGGGTGACCTATTGCAGTTCACTGAACAGTGATTAACATTAAAATGTATGCAAACTGACTCCTAATTAAAGTCCAATAATGTCAGACTTTGAACCTATTCATTGCCTTTGGAAAGAATCATAGATGCCTACTGCTTATCATGAAAAAGTCATTATGGCAAATGACCAACTCCTCCACCTTCTCCTTTCCATCACTTGCAAAAGTGATTCTCCATTGCAAAGATTTGCAAATGGTGCATGTTGTAGAGTCAAATGTCTCCTAGTAGCTGTAATTGTTATGCAAATGTCCTTGATTACAAGAAGAATAAAATTTATAGAGCTCTTGTCATAGGTGAATTTGCAAGCTATGAGAAGGTAGATGTGTGAATATGAGGGGTCATCCAGAACTCACAATGGCAGTGATAAAGGGGAGGGATGCCCTCATCCTTCCTCTTCTCCTTCTTTTGCTTTGCTGACTGAGAGAGTGGGTATGAAACAGAGAGGTAATCAGAAAAAAGTCACAAAACCTAAGTGCATGCCTGCAGTCTCATATCCAGGAGGCTGAGGTAGGAGACCTTTGAGCCAAGTTTGAGATCAGCCTGGGGAACATAGTGAGAGTGCATTTGGAAATCAAAAAAGGCAAACCCAAAAGAGGTCAGAGGATGGACATATTTAGGAACTAGATGTTATCTGCAGATTGAAATATTAAAGCCAAATTCATTAAAGGAAAGAGAGAATCCATGTAACAAACCTGTACAGAGAAAAAAGAAGAGTAAGAACTGACATTCATTTGGTAAAGTTCAGAGACTCTTGTAGGAATGCTGTACATTTTCTCCTTGATTATTTGATAGTCTAATGAAGTAGTTGCATTAATTTACAGGTGAGAAGTTTGAGGTTAAGAAAATCAGTGTATGAGTGACAAGTTCTTAAAACTAAACTGCAACTCTAAATTCATCTCATTTGAAAATTCATGGCCTTTGCCACCTTCCAAGTTGCCTCTCAGTTATTCAAAAATCACCTTAGAAATGCACTCCCGGGAAATGCAATTTCAGAGCTGTGGCTTCAACTTATTTCCCGGGACTTCAGTGCCAAAGAGACAGTGTGGCTACAGTGTGCATCTATTGAATGAGCAGCTGCTGACTTGCCTGTGCCTCATGGGCCCGGACTGCAGCATGCTGGGCTGTATGGCTGGGACAGGGCTCCAGAGAGGCCTGTACTGTGCTTCAGAAAGCTCACTCTCTGTTCCCTTCTGGTAAAGGCTCAGAGGGGATTGCTTTTCAGCAGTGCGGACCCAGGGTCTTTGCACTGAGCTATATCCTCGTTCTTTCTTAATTTTTTACTTTGAGACAAGGTCTCAAGATAAGTTGCCCTCCCCATGAACTTGTAATCCTCCTGCCTCAATCTTCAAGAGTGCTGGGGTTACAGGTATGTCCTACCAGTCTGATTTGGAGGATTTAACATACACTTGTTCTAATCAAATACTGAAACACAGTGAGCAGTTAAATCAGGTTTCCCTGTTAGGAAATCACGGAGTTGATGATGACATTTCAGGAGTTCAAGTTATTTCCTTAAAGATTTATGAACACAAAAAAAGTGATTATGAGCACCAGTGTATGTATTAACCATCCTCTTATGTCCTGCATCTCCAGTCCCTGGTAGCCACTATTCTACTTTTCACTTCTTTGAGATCATCTTGTTTTGCTTCCATATATGAGAACATGCAGTACTTGTCTTTCTGTATCTAGTCTATTAACATCATGCCCCCTATTCCATCCATGTTGTGACAAATGAGAGAATTTCATTCTTTTTTGGGCTGAATACTGTTCCACTGTACACACAGACCACATTTATCCATCCATTCATCCATTAATGGGCACTGAGGATTATTCCAAATTTTGATTATGATGAACAATAACTACAGTAAGTGTGAAGTGCAGAGATTTTGACACACTGATTTCCTTTCCTTGGCATAAATATGATTGCAAAAGCAATGCCGACTCCATCAGAGGATGGGGACGCGCACACACGCGCATACCTACTTGCTCATGAGCCACAAGGCACATGTGGCTTCTCCTCTGCAAACCTTGACAGATATTTTGCTCCTTATTTCTTCTGGCTCGCACCCTAAGGATTGTTCCTTTCATGAATGACACACTTTGCCTAAAATAAATGTTCCTTTGTGAAGATTATGTAGATTTCCACTAGTTTGCTTTGTGCTGTTTTCCTGCATCTTCCCTTTTCCCACTTAGTGGTCATTTCGTTTCTCTCTGCAGAGATAAAAAAGCAAAAATAGTTTGCTTCTTTGGCCTTTTAGTGTGGAACCTAATACCATCATACTAACACTCTAATGATTGATCTAATACTATAGATAAATAATAATATAGATAATATATTATAATATAATATTATAGATAAATAATAAGACCCAGATGGATAGAGGGCACTATATTTGGGGGGAGTAAATGGTATGCATTTTATTTTAGTTTTTGAAAATTCCCTACTCTTTTTTTTGTGGTACTGGGGATTGACCTCAGGACCATGTGCTTGCCAGGCAAGCACTTATTCTATTGAGCTATCTCTCTGGCCCGGTTTTCATTTTATTTTAGCATTAATAAATTTTTAAATAAATAATCATATATATATATATATATATATAGTGCAAATAATTGGAACTTGAACCCAGGGCCTTGTGCTGGCTTGTGCGTTCTACCTCTGCACTGCATTCCAGCCCCTCAGCTCCTTGCTGGTAGCCGAGTTGGTACTTGACTAGGGCAAAGTCCCTTTAACAAAATGGGTAAGGTTCTAGACTCTGCCTCCAGGATTCTTGGCTTTAATTTCTAGATCTGTCATTTGGCATTTCAGTGATTGTGGTGGACTGGAAAATGGTTTCCCCAAAAATACCTATGTCCTCATCCCTGGAACCTATAACTGCTATCTAACATGGGAAAAAATATCTTTGTGATAAGATCGATCAAGGATTTTGAATACCTATGTCCTCATCCCTAGAACCTATAACTGCTATCTAACATGGGAAAAAATATCTTTGTGATAAGATCAATCAAGGATTTTGTGATGAAGAGATTATCCTGCATTATCAGAGTGTGATTTCTAATGTGATCACATGTATGCATTCAGGGGCAGGAGAAGGAAAGTGGACTCTTGCAGAGAAGTCACTCTGAAGACGGGGTAGATTTGGAGTGATGTTGCCACAAACCAGGGAATGCTGGCAGCCACCAATTGGCTACTATCACAAGCAAGAAAGGGATTGTACCTTAGAGCTTCTGGAGAGAGTAGGACCCTGCTGAAACTTGGATTTCAATCAGTGATAGTAATTTTGGGCTTCTTACCTCCAGTACTATGAAAATATACATTTTAGTTGTTTTAAAATCTTTAAGTTTGTAGCAATTTGTTACAATGTAAGAAACTAATGCAGTGATTTAAGGCAAGTTTAAGTAGTTCATTTTGGCTTCATCTCCTCAGCTGCAAAATATAAAAATATATTCTCCACAGTGTTATTGTGAAGGTTAAAATTATACTTATATACTTACAAAGATGTGAAACTCACTATATATATGATTTTATTCTTTATAAGATCCCTGTGGGAAAGGCATTATTTTTATTCATATGTATATGTCGATACCTTGGCTCATAATTGCAATTCTCTCCATGATTCTGGTTGTAAATCAAACTGGATGAGAACTTTGCATCGATGGGGAGTACAATTTCCCTATGAGGACATCATGGAATCTTGCCATTGAATTTGATCCAGTACAACCAACAGTGGCCTCTCAGTTTACAGATGAAAGTATTTGTCAAAATTTTGTTTTCTTTTGCAAACTGTACACCAGGTGACAGATATGACCATTCCTTCTTTCCCACACAAACACAAATGTGGCCATCTTTCCCAAAGTCATCGAACAAATTGAGTTCATAAACTGCATCAGGTAATACTATGTTGTAAATATGTATGTATGTCTCTCTTCAATATTCTGCACACATGTAGCCCCAGAGAATGGCACTACCATAAACTTGAAGAAACCAAAGTCTCTGAATCGCTCCATGGAAGAAAGCTACCATTGATTGGGAACAACTAAATGGGATTGACCTGTGAATAAATAGAATTTTATTTCTCTATTATGGTAAGTCCTTAATTTTGTGGTTTATTGTTACAGTAGCTAGTGTTACTCTAACTAATGTAACTTCAGATTTCTTTGCTCTTCAAGAAGCATAAATGTAACCATATTTATGCTTATATTCTGTTTGTAGAAAGTGTATAAGGAAAGAAGTTGTTGACGCATGTGCTCAAGAAATCTAATCTTGAACTTATTGGGAGAAAATGAGCAGAGAACTCATAAAAGCCATTTTCAGAAAGTCACTTCTCTGATTCTAGTTGCATTCTAATTAATATCATGGAGTGTTAGAAAACTAAGTAAGGAGCAATTATTAGCTATCAGATTTTGTGTTGGGGAAAGAAATGATACTGTATTGTGCATAATTTTTGCATCATTAAAAATTAAATCCCATAAGCATAATGACTCAAGCATCAGGCTCTGACATTATCTGCTAATGATAAACTACAGTATGTAAGAAAACAATTTACTAGGTAATGGTGCAATATTTTCTGCATTGCAACAGAATTTTTTTAAAAGGCAAAGATATATTTTATTAAATTACTTCAAGTCACATATAGCAGAACAAAAACAACAGTGAATTAATGGTATTTTTTTTACTCAGGTATATAGATGTGTTACTACACAGAAAACTTTAGTAATTTATCTGTATCTTAAAAGGTTAGTTAATAAGAGTATAGATTTGAGGTTCTTAATCTCAGAAATTTTAAAGTTGCCAAAATGAGATACTTCATGTCAGCTCAGAGGATTTTTGTGTAGATTAAGTAAGATAGCATAGTTAAACATATGACACTAGGCTAGCAGATAGCATACCCTTAGTGAATGTCAAATCATTTCTTCTTCTTTCTGAGTTGTTGACCTCTCTCCCTAAACAGAAGTGATTCTGTTGCTATTATATAGAGTGATGCTCATAGGAAGGATAAGTGCAGGGATCAAAAACTCTTGACTGAAATCTCTCAGGAACTCTGGCTCCTGAACAACTACAGTGGTAGCTCAGTTCACAAAGTTAATTCATCCCATGACTCTAGTCCTGAACCAAAATAGTTGCAAACTGAATCAAATTTCTCCAGAAAGTTTGATGTAAAAAAGGTTAATACATTTTGAATCAAATATTTTTTAACTAGAAAAATATGAAACAAAGTATAGTCAGCAGAGTAGAAAGAGAGAGAACACTAACTTTGCTGGAGGTGGCTTTTGGAACCAAGGACAGGAAGTTGGATGGGGAAGAGACATTGGCGAGATATCCTTCAGGGGCTTCCCCTCTTCATTGTAACTTAGCTGCAGGGTCAATTTTGTCAAAAAAAAAAATGTCTAATACCATTTGTTTTTTCTTGTGCTGCATAACCTTCTAGAAATTAGAGAAGCTGTACTCATTCTTTAGATTCAACAGTCTGTTCAGTATAGTTCTGTGAGGGGGATGCTTTTCAAGGAAATCCTGGCACTCATTCCATTTTCCACAGTGGATTTATCACACTGCTGCTAACCTCCTCCCTGTCTTTCTCTTCCTCACTGGAGTGCTCCTCAACAAGCCCTTTCTGCTGCTACCTGTGGAATTCAACAAGATCTGCCATCAGCAGCATTTCTATGTGTTTGCCCTCAGTGTCAGATACCTACGCTTGCCCATGGACACAACTCACTACCCACGCCTCAGACTCATCAAAGTCATGTTCACTGACACCTTCTGGCCACGGTTCCCTCCAGGCTGAGTTTGAGGTCTGGCATATGATCATCTTCCTAGGCTTTTGGCGCAGTGGAGGATACGGAAATGTTTCTATTAGAACTCCTTTCTACTAGAACTCTTTCAGAGTCAAGGACATCTCTTCTGTGACATTAAAATACATAATAAAGAGTATCTTTGTTTACAGCTTCTTGAAGTTGTAGGTCACCAGCTGTTCAATAGGCTACAGAAAAGGTCTCATGCTGTGTGAGAGAAACTTCACCTTTATGAAGTCAGATTCAGTGTCAATATCGTCCACCAAGGCTGGAAGCTGTGCTGGGGCAGTGTCCATCAGAAGAAGGTAGCTTTCAGGCATTTGGTTGTCAGAAAGATATTTAGCTGTGCATACAAACACCACGCAACCATTTTATGAGCAACTGCGTTGGGACCCAAGCTTTCACAGTGGTCTCCATATCAGGCAGTCTCGCCTTCTTCACTTTGTTCCTTGAGTATGTGAGGGGTCTGGGAATGGTACCCCAGTAGTGGCTTAATCTTCAGATCGCCACTCAATTTTCACACAGCAGAAGGTCAATCTGTTCTTCATGGGCTTGTGCCCTAGCAGTGCCTTTTCTTCCTGGGTGATATAGTTTCTATTTGACATCATCTTGTATAATAGCCCTGGTTCATCACAGATGAACACTTGTTGCCCAATATATCCATCTGCCTTCATGGATTTGTGAATTTTTTTCAATAGTAGCCTTGTTAAAACTGGAAGACTGACTGTGTCTTGTCATATTTTTTTTGTAGAAAATATGACTCAAAAAAACCCAGAGCAAGCATGGAGGTAAAAAGGAAGTGCAGACCAGTAATGAAGGTGGCCAGGATATGCAGAATGATAATGAAGGTGAGAAGGATGTGCAAGGGAATAGTGATGATAACAGGGAAGTTCAGAGGTAGAATGGGAAGATTTTGAAGAAAATAATCAGTCAAATTACAAAGAAAATTGCAGAAAAACATGAGCATGTTATTTGTGTGACTGATCTGGCCTCTGAGTACAAGAAGATGAAGTGCACAATCTCCACTATTTTGGAAAGCAAAGATTTCATCCAAGGAGCTGATGTGGCAAAAGGAGTGCTGATGTTATCCAAGCAGAGGACACAAGTGCTGGAAGAGGTGGGAAACTTTGGCTGGTGTGCTCAGATGAGAAACAGCCAGTAGATTATAGCATTAGCAAAGCTCTGATCTGTGAAAAGGTCAGGAAATTGCAGTGATTTATGGCAAGAAAGGCCCTCTACAACTGCAACAAGTGATGAAATTAGAACCAGCAGAGGGTGGTTTGATAAACTCTACAAAAAGCAGGTTTGTGCAAGTCTTTCTGTGACCATGCTTTCAACCAGAGGAAGCCACGGCCACCTATCAGAGTGGGGAGGATGGCCACGATGGTAACCACCAGAAGCCATCACCAGATGTGGAATTCTAAAGTAGAAGCAAGGTTTTACCAAACTGTTCCCAAACAGAAGGGCTTGTGAATGAGGCATTACCATATCTGTGAGATCCCTGAGCCCTAAGCCAGTAACTGATGCTGCCAAAGCTAACCTGTATGGAGGCTGATAAAATTTCCTGTAGGATGGGACAATTTCTAGCATTTGTACTTCATGGTTTGCTTTTTATGTGGGGGACTTTTCATAGTTCCATTAGTGATGATTTTAAATTTTCAAGGAAACAGAATGTAGTTTAGTAACATTAGGACAAGTACTAATAATAAGACCTTTAAAAAAATATTGTTATGGTTTGTGTCTAGTTGCCCTCCCCAAAGCCTCATGAAGTCATGGGGAAGGGACTTCTAGAGTTTGTGATTAATTCATGATCAAGGCTGGGATTATGGGTATTAGTGCTGCTGGGATTATGGATGTGAGCACTATCCAGTCTGGGGCAGACAGCCTGAATGCACCATAAGGGAGACACAGTTGCTCTCTGTTGCGATTGTTGCCCCTATATCTCCCATTTGCTCTTGCTGTTTTGCCATTTTTTGCTGCCACGAATTGCTGTCCTTTCCCATGTTCCACTCTGCCTTGGAGCCAGCTGAGTATGGACTGAAATCTCCACTAACTGTGAGCTAAATAAACAAACCTTTCCTTCCTTAATTTTGCGAGTTGGGTATTTTGTCCCAGCAATGAGAGAAAAGTAACTGAGACAAATAATATGTACTTGTAATATGTAATGTTTACATTTTTTGTGTGAAGTGAGTACATGTAATAATAATTTTTTTCACTCCCAGTTCTTCTTCTCCTTTTCCTTTTTCTTCATCTCTTAACTTCCCATTTGAGAAAGAGCTATCTCCCCATTTCTTATCTGTCTCTTATTTTGCTCTTTTTATTCTGTATTTAGGGCAGGGACTACAGGGTCTCACTATGTGGATGGGACTTGTAGTGCTTTTCCTGTTCTCAGCCTCCCAAGTGCTGGGATTACAGGCATGCATGCCACCACACCACAACCAGTCTCAATTGCTGTCTCAGTGTGCCCCGCAGGTGGGGCTGGCACAGCATGCTGGGGATCGAACTCTGGCCACTGTGCTCTGCCTAAGCAGGCACTTTAATCTGCTGAGCAATCAGGCTGGCCCTTGTTTTGCTCTTTATTTATGCTGTGAGTTTTTTATAGAAGAGAAATCATATGATATTAAAGTCCATGTCTCTGATTTATTTCAGTTAATATTATGGCCTCATGCTGCTTCTGTTTTCCTAGAAGTGACTCATTTATTCTTCTTCATGGCAGAGTAGTGTTGCATGTAATACTACAGGTATCCATTATAGGTAAATACTACATTTTTTTCTATTCATCCATATGTTGATGAACATATAGGTTCCTTGCAAGACTGAACCATTATGAGATGTGCTGCTATAAATGTAGGTAGGCATGTATCCCTGTAATATGATGTCTTTAATTCTTCGGTAGTTGTCTCAGTTACTGTTCTCTCATTGTTGGGACAAGTACCTGACACCCACAATGAAAGAAGGAAAGGTTTATTTAGCTCATGGTTACTGGGGGTTTCAGTCCATACTCAGCTGGGTCCAACACAGAGTGACACATGAGAGAGCAACCTTTCATGGCAGCAGCAAAGAGCAAGAGTAAAATGGAGGAGCAGTAGCAATGATGGCAACAGAGAGAGAATCTGTCTCTCTGTCTCTCTTATATTACATCCAGGTTCTCCGCCACAGACTGAG
>NDGN011451605.1:0-10406 GCA_002564285.1 Tympanoctomys barrerae
AAATTTTGTATAAATATCTACCTCTTAAAGAATTGTTGCTCTTTAACATTTTAGCTGGTCCCACATCCCTCCAACTTATGGAATGAAAAATAAAAGAATGAACCATTGCAGAAATTTCTGACAGAGCAAAGAAAACAAACAAACAAATATATATATATATATTAAGGAATAAAACTAGAAAATTCTACTTGCTATCAAACAAATGTTTAAAGTATGAAATGGGAGTGAAGGAATTATTGAACATCAAGACCAATCTAAACTCAACTGTTAGCCTATTACATAGGATTATTGAAAATCAGTGAAAAATTATGTAGCAGAAGAAAAACTAAAAAAAAAAATTGTACTGTGACACTGGGTATTTGGTATAATGTACCAAGTGATATGGATAATGTGATATTTTTTGTTAGTGTGCTTTAGTGACTTCTTTCCCTCCTCCTGGTCACCACAGCCCAGGCACATTCTGTAGAGCCCTGCCTGCCTGCCCACGCTCACTCCCTCCTGTGTCTCCAAAGAGACCCTCATCTGAGGGCTGCCCATCCAACGTCCTCACCTCCAAGGCTGCGTCATGCACCGGCTGGCTCAGCCACTCCCATGCTTTTCCAAAAGACAGAATGTAGAGAGCAAAAAGCAGAAAGAAAGGGGGGAAAGAAGTAAACTACACCATTTCCCCCACCATTTTACCCTAATTTTGCAGGTGATTTGGGAAACTGCCAGTTCAACGCACTGCTGAGAGATGTGGAGAACAGAATCACAAGGGGACCAAAGCAAGGTACCTCATGCTTGGTCTACAGCAGAGGCAGCAGCAGATAACTTCAGCTGGAAGTAGCGGCTGTGTTTGTGGCCAGCGGTCCTCTCCTTCCCATGCATTAGAGAAATGGTGCAGCATCAGTGATGGTAGCGGCCTTCTGAGCTTCAACTTTCTGACTGTGGCAAAGGCAGCTTCCCTTGTGGAGCACTAGCTCTGTAGCATCCTCAGGAGCCACTGCAGAAGCTCAGCGTAGATTCCATGCCTTCAGCTCTCCCAGTCATTGTGGGAACTATCTCTATTCCTTAATCAATCTCTCAAGACTTAAATTAGTCAGAGGGAACTTCGCTCTTTGCAATTTTAAAATATTGACCTGAATTCACTTTTACCTTTATTATCAAATTTTGCTGTCAGGCAAATCTTTCATAACTGACAAAGGATGAAATAAATTCTAACTTTTTTAAAAAAAAATTTCAACTCATATGGGTAACGTTCTGAAAGTTTATTAAGTAAGATTCTCTCTTTGAAAGGTTATAAAATCTAATGCACTAGACTTATTCTATCTATTGGATTGAAAAACTTCATTGAATCTACTTAGGGACCCATAAGAACCTAAACTCCCCTGGAATAGAAAGCAGTGGAGGGTCACCATGGAGCAG
This sequence comes from Tympanoctomys barrerae, assembly GCA_002564285.1. NCBI lineage: Eukaryota > Metazoa > Chordata > Mammalia > Rodentia > Octodontidae > Tympanoctomys > Tympanoctomys barrerae. Next base: position 1,405 of record NDGN011451605.1, read on the forward strand.
GCCAGAGAGAGTTTATTATTCATTGTCTTTAATCAGCTACTGGATTCCACGAGCAGAAGCTGGGAAATCACATTTGGACTTATTTTTAAATCACTTACTTTATTTTAATTCATTTATTATTTGATTTTCCTCTATTTTCTATTATTTACCTGTGAGGTGACTCACGGGAAGAAAAAAGCCTACTAGAAAGCAGAAGAAAATACCTATGAAGAGGCCATGAGACTCAGACTTGAGTTAGCAAGCAAAACCCAAGTTTTCAGGAGGCTACATGTTCAGTGCCTTAAGCTACACAATTCCAAGGCAGGCTCTTGAACACACAATGGGCACCAAGTCCTCCACTAACTCGGGCAGCTGCAGCAGTACAGTGGCTCATGATTTTTTCTGTACTGTGCCATGTTTGGGGAACAGGAGTTACCAGTGAGATTCCCACGTTTAACAGAAGTCAGCCAGGCATGAAAATACTTAGAGCCTAATTCAGTATGTACATCATAAAGTGAAAAGAGACAGTCGTAAGAACCAGGGGAGGCTTTCTACCCAGATGTGCAGAATACTTTATGCCTATTTTTTAAGTCAGTCCTCAGGTCCACACCTAGATTTCTCTATGTTACCTTGTGATGCTTTGTAACACCTCAGTGTTTTATTTAAGTTACTTAAGTGATAATTTCATGCACTGTAAGCTTATTTGTGATTATCCTCTCTGTCCAAATGATTGATATTGTTTATGTTTGTGGCTGATAAGTTAGCAAGAGGTCAGAAAGCAGACCCCAGAGCTAGAAGTTGAAGATTGGGTTGGTAGCTTCCTGCAGGATCGAAAAGTAGTGATGGGCTCCTTACAGATGAAAAATAGGGTGCTCAGTGTTTATGTAGTAATGGACACTGCCGCCAAACAAACGCATACCCATGCTGGACAGTGATGAAGGTCAGCTGATGAAGGTGCATCAAGAGTCCATCTGAGCACACAGCAGCTGACCTTGACCACCACAGAAGGTGACTGCGCTGACCATCATGTGAGGAGTACCCTTTAAACACCCTGGAGAATGAAGTAAACACCTTACAGAACAAAGTTGAAGGGCACCACTAAATTCCAGAATGTCACAGAAAAGAATAGGTGGCAGCCCAAAAAGTATTTCATCCCTGCTACCCTTGGGCTGAGACTGCTGAACATGAAGCACCTTTAACTGTGTTCATGGCAGAACTATATGCTAAATTTATGCCACAGCTCACCGATTTTCTCATGGGAAGATTAGAATGGTTTATGGAAAACAAAGTTCCTACCACTCAGAAAGGGAGATCTGCCTGGATTTAAACAAAAGCCAGGGCCTTAGACCTTAGAGTTCCTTTGAGTTTTCTAGATCCCCCTTACGGACAGCCTGCCTTGGAGCCAGCTGATCCAACAGCAGTATGCATGGCCTTCAGTGTGCCAAGCTAGCCTTGAGAGGTAGAGAAGAGCAGGAAGATTTGGTGCTGAGAGATGAGCTCATAATGCTGGAAAACTAAATGTTGCAGATTATGGGAAGCGATGCCACATAGAGACCAAGTCATGCCCTTCTGTGATCTTAGCTCTACTCCTGTTTCTGCATCTCCATATGGAAAAACATAATATACTTGATTGGCACCCTCGTTTTTATTCAAGTAGCAAAATTCTCCCATCGAAGAAAACAATGTATAAAACTTGAATGCATAAAACATAAAAATAAGCTTCTCCGATCATGTCTGGTACAAATGGGAGATCTTCCCTTGCTTACTGCGTCTCTCCTGAGGCATCTTTGTGGAAACTTCGGGCTTAGAGAATGAAGCCAATAAACTCTGAATTAAATAATCTTTTATGACCTTTCTGCTTGCTGTAAAGGCAGCTGACGCTCCGTGTTTAAAGTACTTGTCCTGAGACCACCAAGATCACAGCCCGTGAGGACCTGACAGAATGAACAGTCAGGGCTCTGAACTCAAACCGTCCCAGCTCAGCTGAGTCTGCCCTGCTTTGCTGTATAAACAAGGACTGAGGTTTCCCCTGTGTTTCAGTTTCTACACTGGGATCTCCATCTTGAGCTCCACTCTCCTAAGAAAATCCCAGTGGAGGACAAAAGAGTGCTCCTGAGAAATTCACAGTGAGGCATTTTCTTTGATCACATTTGCAAAGTGACACAACAGGAAAGAACTTTCCAACAACAGGCCAAAGTCACCCACCTTTGGTTCATCACAAGAGCCTCCTATCTTTCCAATAGAGGAGTTGCCTTAGAAATAACCCGGGTAGATGCCCCAGGAATAATCAGCCCCCAAGGAGAGCAAGGAGTGCTTTCTTTGCAACACAAAACACTCAGACTTTTCCACAACTACAGAGGAGTGAACCAGACCCTCCTGGGGAGCATTGGGTTACAAACCAGGCTCCTGAACTCTTACCTTTGCAGCACACTGGCCAGCTGCAGATCTGGTGAATGTCATAAATCTTCAAGAACACAGCCGTGCTCATGAGCAAGCCCAGGTGTTTGACCATCTAGGGTGTTGAAATATGCACGGCCAGCCCTGCCAGTGCCAACTGGGTCACAGGCACCCCTCTGTGCTCGAGTTTCCCAGGCCCCTGAGTGGAACTGCTCACAATTAGCTGCTTTGTCTGTCCCCAAGCCCAGCCTCTCTGTTGGATGTGGGGCTCCTCTCAGGTTGGTGGTCTGTCTTCTCTGTCTCTCCCTGTCTCTCTGCCTCTCTGTCCCCCTCTCCCTTCTCTCTCTCCTCTCTGCACATGCACAGTTACCATAATTGAAGTCACAGGCATCACCTAGCACTGCTCCAAAGCTGTCAAAGACTCCATCTTTTTGCTGTCAGGTTCTGTCAGCCGCAGTGGCCCAAGGGTATGTGGGGAGAAGACACTTAGGCTGCAGATCCTGCCTCTGTTGCCCCTCTTCCTCCTTGCCCCCACACATCTCTTATTGTGACCTTTGGTCTCTTCAGTACAGGAACCAGAATACTACTTTTTAGGTTTCTTCCTAAAAAGGGCTTTTGAGGGAATTAAATGGAATAGCAAGAATGTTATAAATGTCCAAGCATTGCTGAAGTCATAATTTATTGTGTAAATTTTCAAGTCAGTGTGAGCCTGTGGGCAGAGAGTAGGATGAGTCCCAGAGGTCTCCATAGTGATAACCTCACATCTCTGAACATATATCCAGAATCTGATCTTTGGGAAATTCTGGAGATTCTGGTACATTGTACACTGCCTTTTCATCTTAGGAACCTGAAAATATTCCAGTTCAACATCAATAAATGCTTTAACAGGTAACCAGGCATTTATCTTCTGTTCTTGGACTTCATAGGGTAATCTTGAGGAAATGTCTTTCTTGGATACAGTAAAAACAATTATCATTTTCACACAGGAAACTCATTGTGTAAATTTAAAATGCTGTCTTAAATAGTATTGTCCTTTATTGCAGAAAACACTATCACCTTTCTCTCAAATAAACTATAATCTTGCAGGAAGTAGACATTGACTGACAGGAAGTATACGCTGACTGACCCAGGACGTATGAGCATTGTATAGAGTTCTGGGTAGAAGGGCAGATGCCCGCTATACTGCAGTATGGAGAGTCTTGCTAGATGAAATGGATACAAGCTTTTTCACTAGAAGTCATCTAGTGGCAGAAAGCCCACCTGAGAGCAAGCTTCAAGATATGCAGGGCATTTCAGTGACTTGTCCTTTCCACGTGCGCCGTGACAGGGACTCAGTAATGGCAGAGACTTCAAAGAACAGCAAAGTTAGGCAGAATCCTACGGATCCTTTAATATGCTATTTTATTGTCTGGGTCTCCTCATTAAATATTAACTTATTTTTTTGCAGAAGTACTGAGGATTGAACACAGAGCTTTCCAATGGAGACCTACATCCCCAGTACTTTTTTTCTTCTCTTTTGAGGCAGGGTCTCATGAAGTTGCTGAGTTATTCAAGCTGGGCTTCTCAGAGTGCTGGGATTGCAGGTGTGTACCACCACGCCTGGCTTAGACAGTAACTTTTTAGAAACATATGTTTTTCACTCACCCAAAGTAATTTTAAGGCAACAAATGGTAGGGTCTAAGTTTCATTTAACACTGTATTCTGAGAGGCCAGACTCACAAACTGCACTAACCCTTGAGATTTCAGAATGATCAGAACCCTCCCCTGCCCTGTCTCTGAGGGCCTTGGTCTCACCATGCTTGACATCAGAAATGACTGGGCTTTGGGAGACAGACAACCTCAGTTCAAATCTAGACTTTGCTAATTGCTACCTGAAAGCTACTCAACTTCTAGAACTCGTTTTCTTCTTCATAAAATAGAACAGTAAAGTTGCAAGTGAGAAAAGCCACAGAAGAACAGTAAACACAGCACCTCCTAAACAGCATCAACTACCTCCTGTGGGCTCCCAAATTTCCTTATTTGCTTTCTGGCTTTTTAGAAAAAAGGTGTCACGTGTTTCTTCTTCTTTTTGCATCCTTGTAATCACATTCATCTATCTATTTTTCTGCCAGCTCACCCCGTATCTAAGCTCTCTCTACCAGTCTTGCGTAACCACAGACTATTTGAGTTCTGCAAGTGATAGAAACACCTGATTTCAAAGTGTTTATATTTGTCAACCTCTTTCAGTTTCCTGTACATTTGTCAGCCTCAGTTTCTTCTGGTGTAAAATGGGATTAATTCGTTTTCACACTTCAAAAGACATCTTGTAAGGATTATGCAAGCCACACATATAACATTTATCAGAGTTTCTGCCTCAGAAAATGTGAAGCGTCACAAAGTCAGCCTGTTCTCCCTTCCATTTGTTTTCAGGTAGCTGAAGTGTCCAAAGAGGGCATCATTTTAATATCCATAACAGAGAGGTCTTAGGGGAACAGTTCCTAAAACTTGACACTCAATTTAGAAGCTCCATGAGGCTGAAAACAAGCATCTCTGTCAGTGTCCCAAGGCTGAAGAAGCTGTCTTCATTCAGCTCACACTTCTTTCTCCCGGCTGTTCAGTTTGCTCTGTAGTCACTTAAATAGAAAATGAAGGATTTCTCCCTTGCGCTGTTCTGCTTTCCAATTGATCAGAATGTGACTGAATCTCAGGCCATCTCCTAACATCCACACAGGGTATTTGAACCTGTGCAGATGGAGTTAAGCCAAAGCTGCCCAGTCCTGGTGGTGTTCACAAGATCGGTGTTCATTTGCTGGGGTGAGCCAGGCCTCTGCCTGTTCTCCAGCTTCGGGAAGCTTTGCTAGGACTCCTAGACGTCATGGCTTTTCACCCTTAGGGTGGCATCTGAGTAAGTTGCACTTTGATAACTGAGGGTCAAAGGAGCCAGAGCAGTCCAGTGGGCCCTCCCACGACTGCCCTCCTCCACATAGCTCTCCAGCCATATTCCTCTTAAGAGTCCACAGGTCTATGCTCCGGTGACACTTGAAAACATAGGGAACAAAGACCTCCCTCTTTCTAGATGATTATTCCCGTGCACAATTTATAGGTGCTCAATATGTCCCTACCTTGGAAGACATAAATACACCCATTCATATCTAAACAACGCCAGAGCAGCTTTTCTTTTACTTTTTTGCTTATCTTGCACACTGCAGTTCACTCCCACACTCACATGCGCCCTGTCCTGCAACGCTCGGATTCTCCTCACCCATGGGATAGAATCAGAGCCACAGCAGGGGTGCTAAAAGCTTCCTAGAAAGCAGCACATTGCACAAATGTAGACTACACTCCCGTACTCTGATCCACCACACCGCAGCTCGCTGCACCCTTTCACACCTAGGAAATTTGGCATGGCTGATTTTCTCAGAGATTTGATAGCTGGCCTTGCATGAATAATACATAGTGTATTGCATTCCTTACAGAGATTAAGAATATTTTCCCTCTGTGTCAAACTTTAAGCAATTGCTGAAAAAGATAAAGAGGAAAAGAAAAATCCTTTGAAGGTATGTAGAGAGTAGAAAAGCTTCGAGGCAGGATTTGAGAGTATTACAGAAAATTTCATACACTTTGGACACTGAATAGAGAAAAATAAGCAAACACGCATGGCACCGGGAACTTTTTCTTTAGTTCATATTATACACGTCTGCTTTATTTTTTAACATTTGCTTGACAAGGAAATTTTGATCCTAGTAGCATTTGCCTTAATAAGCTAGCTCTCTGCCTTCTCTGATCCTCATTGTCAACCTAGCGCGCAGGACACTATTATTTCTCTTCACACATCTGGCCACTATTCTTCTCACAGACCAAGCTGGGCTTGAGCTCTGTTATAACTTATGGTTTTATTTTTCACATCTCAACAGAAGCTCCGCCCTGGACCACCTGTACGACAGCTCCCCTAATAAGTATTCTGCAATGTACCTCATGCCCACAGGTGTCCCCTTCAGAGTCCCCAGGCTGGCAGGCAGGCAAGGAAATGGTCTACCAGCTGTTCAGACTCCCTTGCCAAGGCCCATCTTCTTTTCATGTTGTGGGTGGTAATGAATTATGTAACACGGGCACAGTAAAGAAGCTTCAAGGAGACACTCTCCCCCCCCCCAGGGTTGCAGGTTAATGGCATTTGTCAAAATCGCTCAAGGCTAAGCTGTATACCTGCTTGCAACCTGGCTAGCAATCAAAAAGCTGTTTGCTTTTGTAAGAATAAAATCCTTTAAACCAAACATGGCTTAAATTTCACTTTGGCTTTCAAATGATTTTTAACTCAATATTTTTTACAAATTTTTTTCCTCTCTCTCACAGTTCACAATTTGTATTTCATCACCGAAAATGGTAACACTGTGGTCTATAATCATACCTATGTCATAATTACAAAACTAGTTAGCAGCAGCATTTCTGTTATAATTAATAGCTTAGCCCTAGTGCTAAAAGACAGTCCATATATGGATTTACAATTTCTCTAATTGCTATTTTTGCTTGGTAATGACTGCAGTTTGAGACCTTCCTTTCTTTCTTTCTCTCTTTCATTCTTTCTCTCTCTTTCGTTTTCTCTCTTTCATTCTCTCTCTCTCTCTCTCTCTCTCTCTCTCTCTCTTTCTCTCTCTCTCTCTCTCAGCAGCAGAACATAACTTCTGGTATGACTCCAAAGTTTAAAATATGTCAACAGTGTCAGCCCCACCCTTGGGGCACACTGACACGGGATTGAGACTGGGTATGGTGGCACACACCTGTAATCCCAGCTCTTGGGAGGCTGAACACAGACGGATCACTATGAGGCCAATCTATGTAGTGAGACCCTGTAGACCCTGTACTAAAATATAAAAAAATAAATAAATATGTCAACAGCAAAAAGAAAACATCATTTAATGTTCAAATTATGAAAAAGTTAAAGGTATTACATTAAAATCATTAATGTTTTTATGTGTTTTACTTAAAAGGGGATACATATTAGTGACTAAAATAAATAAAAGTGTTTAATTTTAAAATATTTAATTGTCGTAAATATTCTGTAATACAAATGCAACATAAGAAATTTGGGCTTTATTGCTGAAATCGTAGGACATAGATTGAAGAGTAGTTTTACCCTGTCCTAGGAGTGGAAAGAGACTGGCTGTCAGAGGACTTCCTGCTAGATCTTTTTTTTTAAATCCATACTCCTTTCCACAAATATATGCATTACCTTATTTTGTTTCTATCCCTTACTACTAACTGAAACTGTGTACCATGCCGGCCCCACCCTTGGGCAGCAATTGGATGGCCATTGAGAGTGGGCATGGTGGCGCATGCCTGTAATCCCAGCACTTGGGAGGTTGAAAACAGAAGGATCACTATGAGTCCGAGCTATGTAGCGAGACCCTGTAGATTCTGTACTAAATACATTTTTTTTTAAAAAAAGAAAGAAATTGTGTCAATTTGTTTGCTTTTCATATACCCAGAATGAAAGCAAACACCCTTTGTGTTTTGATCCTGGGTTGTCAGGGCTTAGAATAGCTTGTGGGGCTTCCATAAATGTTTGATGAGTGGATAAATGGATGGATGTCTTAACTGCCAACCTCTCCATGCTACTGTCAAAGTGTAAAAATGGTACAGTTGTTTTACAGGAGTAATAAGTAGATAGCTGTAGATGGGTAGTGTGAGACCCTGAGAATGGTCAGGAAAATTGTCCTGTGACCTCCTAAAGTTCCTATCCAGACATTAAAACCTGTCTTACTCTCATCTATAAATGCACAGGGAAATTAAAATACAGTAAAACGAAATCTGTTTAATACACTGTCACGTCAAACGTTAGGACTATGGGCATTGAAACGTCTTGTGGGGTTTTTGGTAGCATCCTCATCAAGAGCAGCTGGGACAGCTCGCTTTCTCTCTTGTTCTCCTGGTCCACACCACAGTACAGAGCAGACTCCATGTCTATGCTTTAAAAAATTGCTACACACTTTCCCAGGTCTGGATAAATTCCAACATTTTTACTTCTTGCTCTCACAAAGCTGTTAAAATAGTTCTGAGAAAGCTGTTAAAGGGTGGTTTTGTTGCCAGTGTCGGTCCCTTTGGGAGCGTTCCTTCTTTCTTTCACGTCTGCTTTCCACACTGCTCTAACCAGCTGCATCTGCTAGGCACCGTTGCAGTGGGGGGCTGCCCCTCCATGACAGCAAAGCCACCTTCTGACCCACACTTATTTCTTCTCCTAGTCCATTTGTGTTTGATTTGTATTTCACTTCTAGTGTTCAGTGGTGTATAATTTCTCATCTGCGCTTTTAGTTCTGCTGTCTACTTTCTTTTTGAACTACCAATTTTTTAAGGATACTTTGCAGGTTTATCACCAGGAAGCAAAAGGCAACCCAACTGTGCGCTTTGTACTTAATTCAGTTTGATTGTTCCATGTCAAGCATACTTACAATTGCTGCCAGAGGCCAAAGAAACCCCAATTTTCTAGTATAGTCGGTTATTTACTATAGGTAGGTGATATTAAATAAGATCAACATGGATTTCTGCTCTAATGTCATTCCCTGCCTCTTCTACCTCATTATTAAATTGGGGATTGGAAACCAGACAGCTTTGACTTCCTGAACTTTCTTTTCTTTTGGCAAACCTGAAAAAAA
>NDGN011451612.1:0-13808 GCA_002564285.1 Tympanoctomys barrerae
CAGGCTGGCCTGAAACTCAGCTGTCCTCCTGCCTCAACCTCCTGAGTGACTGGGATTATAATGTTTTTACAGTCTGCCTTTCTATTGAATGACACTAGGCAGCAGCATTCACCACATTTTGGACCACACCTCCCAAAGAACACTTGAAGCTGGGGGTACCAGCTTGTTATCCCAGTTCTTGGGAGGTTGTGGCAGAAGCCTGCCATGAGTTGAAGGCCAGCCTGGGGTATATAGTGAGACGGTCTCAGAAAACAGCCAAAGAACTGCTTCAGAACGGCAGTGGGTCTTTTGCTGTAGTTTTTTTGTTTTGTTTTGTTTTGTTTGCTGTAGTATTTTAAAAGTTTAAACACTGTATGTATTTGATCAGCCCCCTCTTATGCCCCAAAGGCAGAAGCTCAAAGTGTTTACCATCTAGTTGTTAGTATTTATTAACATTACCTGTTCTTGGGCCGGGGAGATAGCTCAGTAGAATAAGTACTTGCCTGGCAAACGCAAGGACCTGAGTTCAATCCCCTGTTCTGCCAAACAAACAAAAAACATTATCTGTTCTTGCCATAGGAAATCGGTAACCCCAAGTCCAGATGTATTAGAAATATCCCCTGTGACTGAAAATAATAGTTGCTACTAGATATGGAGAACTTGCTATGCCTGGCAACGTGGTTTTGTTTTTTTTTTTTTTAATTCTGGCAGCATGAGTAATGCCCAGTTTTTATTATCTCACCACATGCTCACAACAACCTTAAGGGGACGTGGAGCCACGCTAAATTTTTATGACCAAGATTCAGGGACCTTAAGTACTTTTTCAGGGGCTGGGGAGATGGCTCAGTAGGATAAGCGAGTTCAATCCCCGGTTCCGCCAAAAAAAAGTTTTTTTGAAGTATTTTCAAGGTCACATAGGCGGTACTCGTGTGGCACATTTACTCATGTGTTTACCATTTACTCAGCTCTGACTGCTCTCAGCAGAGCAGCTCTGCAGGTGCAAAGGTAAACAGTTCACTCGGCGCGAGGGCACACGCCAGTAATCCCGGCACTCAGGGGGCTGAGGCAGGAGGATGCATGCGAGTTCGAGTTCGAGGCTACAAAGTGAATTCAAGGCCAGCCTGAACTGCGTAGTGAAATCCTGTCTTCAGAAAAAAAAAGAGAAAATTAAAAAGGTAAACAGTCCAGGCCGGCCGGAAGTTTCAGGTTGCACAGTAGGGGCGGAGTGGGGCAGAAACTATGAATAAACAAATATTACAATCCCCAGTGGTAATTGCTACGATAAACGCTCATTGCCCAAAACACAGCCAGATCTCCGACACTGTGACAAGAAGTTCTGAGAACTTACGGGACCAAAGGAAAAACCCTACAGTTATGAACTAAGCTCATGTCCTTTGACAAACGCTTTAAAAACGTGCTAGTAACAAAAACCAGGTTACACCCAGACAACAACCTCGCTTAACGTGGAAGCGGGCGCGGCCGGTCGTGGCCAGTCGGCGGGCAGGGCGGGGCGGGGCCGGAAAGGGGTGCGCGGTGGGTGGGCGGGGCCTCGCGTTGATGGGCAGGGGTGGGGCCTAGCGCCCGGCCGCTCCAACTCGCGGGCAGGCTGGGGTGCATCCCGGCCGCGGGCCCGGGAACCGCGCCGCCCGCCTCTCCCCCACTGCGTCCCGAGGGCTGGACGCGCTGGGCAAGCTGAGCGGCGCGCGGGCCAGCCTGGAGGCTGACGGTCGGCAAAGTTTGGCCTGAAGAGGAAGTGGCCGCCAGCCCTGGCAGGTGGCAGCCGGGCCCGGGCGAGGCGCTCGCGGCCCCCGCCGGGCTGTAGACGAGCGCGCGCCCCGACCCCGGCTCCGAGCTGAGTCCCGGGACCTCGGGAGCCCGCCCCCGCGAGAGGAGCGCGGCGACCGCCGGGGGAAACAACTCGGAAGTTGGCGAGAGGCTCCGCCCCTCCGCCGCCTCCCCGCCCCCAGCCCTGGCCGCGGGAGCTCGGGTCAAGCCCTGGCCGTGAGCCCCCGCCGGGCAGTGGCACCGGGGAGCATGGACCCCCGGGCCGCCGCCTCTGCCTCCCCGCAGGGGAGACGACCGGGGCTCCGGGACTCGCCCTGCGCCTCCGGACGCCTCGGGATGCTGGCTGCCCTCCTCCTGCTCCTTGGTAAGAACCGAGACGGGACGCCCCAGCCGGCGCCCAGCCCCAGAGCTGTCACTGGGGCTGGCCGGTCCGTGGGTGCCCCGCTTCGCGACCCGTCGCAGATCCCCGCACAGCTCCTGCACTGTGCAGCTCCGCTCATTTCTCGGTGTCCCCAGATCACCCTAGCAACCTCTCGGGCGCTGCTGGCTGGCCTTAGTTGAGGTCTCACACCGCGGTCCCCAGCGTCTCTGCACCGACCCTGGAGCTACCCGGAAGTCTCGAGTTCAGGTGGAGAAAACTTCTGACTTACTCTCCTGCCCTTTCTCGCTCTCCCTTTAGGAGGCGCTCTGGCCCATCCAGACCGGACTATTTTCTCAAATCCTGGTAAGTAGGGGGAGCCCCTGTGGCTCTACTTGGGGTTTAGGGATGAAGACTGACCTACTGTGGTTTTGGAGTGAAGACCATTTATCTTTGATGTTACAAAAGGGGAAACTCAGGTGCGGTGTAGGCCCTCACCTGGCAGTATTTAGGTACCCTTTCATTCTTTTCCATGGAGCAGTCTTGCTCAGTCTCGCTAAAAATTCAATCTTCAGGAGAGTAGCTAGCACTTCCTGCTCCCCTCTCCTGGGCGCTGGCATGGAGCTGACCTGAGCATTGTTCGTGGTGCTAATAATAAGGTAGAGCTATGAAGGGTGTTGAGAGGGAGAGAGGCCAGTGGGCTGGGGGATTTTGCTCCCTGTTGAACAGCAAGGCCCATGGAGGCCACAGGCGTGGGGAGGGGTGGGATGTTAAGGGCTCTCTACCAGCGTCCCCCCCTTCCTTCCTCCAGCCTGTGTGAGCCCCCCAGCACTGCTCCTGGAAGTGCAGGGAACCTTACAGAGGCCCCTGGGACGGGACAGCCGCAGCTTCCCCACCAACTGTACCTGGGTCATCCTGGGCAGCAAGGAGCAGACTGTGACAGTCAGGTGAGAAGAAGGCACAAGCCCGTTCCTCTCCCCTGTCCCTTTTCCATCCACTGTGGATGTCTGCAGAGGTCAGCTTCTCTCTAGCCTTTCCATCCTTGCCAACAGGAAAAGAGGAGAATTTTATTGGGCCTAGACGGCCTAAAAGCTGAACTTGTTCTGGGCCACATTTGGTTAATGGAAGTTGAACTGAGGTAGACTGTTTGGGGTTTTGTTCGTTCCCAGTACTGGGGATTGAACTCATAAAACTGTTCTGAGGAGTTCTTCAGTCTGTTGTACACCTGTGCCTGAAATTCACAGCAGTCATAATTATCTTAGAACCTTTCTCGATTTCAGGTTTTTAGTTCATTTGGTTAGTTGGTGTGGTTTTTTTTCTACAGTGCACACATGCTAGGCAAGTGCTCTGCCACAGAGCCGTATCTCCAGCTACCTCCACTACGCTAAACATTCCCAGTCTTCCCGGGCTCCTCTGACCGTAGGCCATGTTCCATGGTAAATACTTGGCTGGTAGCTTCACACAGTTCACTTGCTGTGAATTTATCCAGAAAAAGAGAGCAACCTGGAGAGAGGCTGTTGGGACAGAGGGATCTGCACACTGTGAGGGTATCAGTCTTGCTCAGCTGGACTGGGGGCTAGTGAGTGAGTTCCAATTAATTGAACTATCTAGTAATTGTTGTATTCTGGGGCCATAGTTGGCTGACATTACTGCAACAACCAAAAAGCAATGAAACTTTTGTTGTTCTGATAAATGCACGTAAGCCTGGAATACAATTCAGTTATTCCAGTGGGTCCTAGTATATATCTCATGGTCCCATGATACCATAGGCCTCTGTTAGGACTGTTCCCATTGTTTACATTTGACTTAGTTTCCCCCTGAGAGAGTACTGGGATTGAACCTAGGGCCTTCCTGCTGAACTATATTCCCAGCCTTTTTAAATTATTTTATTTGGACATAAGGTCTTACTAATCTGTATTTGCCCAAGCTGGGCTCCAATGTGCAGTTGTCCTGCCTCAGCCACCCGGAGTGCTGGAGTTACAGGCATGCATCTCCACAGGCTTGCATCTCCACATCCGGCATCCACTGTCTTTTATTTGGCTCTCTGAGTCGTGCATAAGCAGTTGTTTGTGCTTCTTGGGATAGAAGGGATCTGGTGGCACTAGGTGGAAGCAGCAGGAAGCACTCTAGAGCATCTCATGTCCTGTTCTCCTCGACCTCTGTAGGTTCCAGAAACTGCACCTGGCCTGTGGCTCGGAGCGTTTGCTCCTGCGCTCTCCTCTTCAGCCACTGATCTCCCTGTGTGAGGCGCCTGCCAGCCCTCTGCAGCTGCCGGGGGGCAATGTCACCATCACCTACAGCTATGTTGGGGCCAGAGCACCCATGGGCCAGGGCTTCCTGCTCTCCTATAGCCAAGGTAGGTTGTACAGGAATGTGAGAGGGGCCATTAGAATAGATACTGGAAGCCCCAGGGAGGAGGAAAAGACACTGAGGGCCTGGTACCTCACAGCCTTCTCTGCTGCATCTGCAGATTGGCTCATGTGCCTGCGGGAAGAGTTCCAGTGCCTGAACCACCGCTGTATACCTGCCGCCCAGCGCTGTGATGGGTTCGATGCCTGTGGCGATGGCTCTGATGAAGCGGGTTGCAGCTCAGACCCTGACCCTACCCTCTCCTGTAATCTCACCCTGGAGGACTTCTATGGGGTCTTTTCCTCCCCTGGATTTTCACACTTTGCTTCAGTCTCCTATCCCCAGTCTTGCCTGTGGCTGCTGGACCCTCACGATGGCCGGCGGCTGGCAGTTCGCTTCACAACCCTGGACTTGGGCCCTGAGGATGCAGTGCATGTGTATGATGGCCCCGGGCCTCCCGAGACACCTCGGCTGCTACGTAGTCTAACCTGCTTCAGCAATGGCAAGGCTGTCACTGTGGAGACGTTGTCTGGGCAGGCTGTCGTGACCTACTACACACCTGCCAAGAGCAGCAGTCGGGGATTCAATGCTACCTACCATGTGCGGGGATACTGCTTGCCTTGGGACCGGCCCTGTGGCTTGCGCTCTGGCCTGGGGGCTGGTGAGAGCCTAGGGGAGCGCTGCTACAGTGACGCACAGCGCTGCGATGGCTCATGGGACTGTGCTGACGGTACAGATGAGGCAGACTGCCCCAGCTGCCCACCTGGACACTTCCCCTGTGGGGCTGCCAGCACTCCTGGCACCACTGCCTGCTACTTACCTGCTGACCGCTGCAACTACCAAACATTCTGTGCCGATGGAGCAGATGAGAGACGCTGCCGGCACTGCCAGCCTGGCAACTTCCGATGCCAAGATGAGAAGTGTGTATACGAGACATGGGTGTGTGATGGGCAGCCGGACTGTGCGGACGGCAGCGATGAGTGGGAATGTTCCTATGCCCTGCCCCGCAAGGTCATTACAGCCGCAGTCATCGGCAGCCTGGTGTGTGGCCTGCTGCTGGTCATTGCCCTGGGCTGCACCTGCAAGCTCTATGCCATTCGCACCCAGGAGTACAGGTCAGTGAAGTAGGGCTGGCTGTGGAAACGTGGGGACTGAGGGCAGCTAGTGCAACCACAGGAGACCTTGCGGGTACCCACCTTTTTTTTTTTTTCTTTTCGGAACGGGGGATTGAACTCAGATCCTTGCGCTTGCCAGGGAAGTGCTTATTCTACTGAGCCATCTCCCTGGCCCCTGGGGTACCCACCTTGATCAGCTCTTGGAAAGACCACGACGGAGCCCTGAAAGCAGTCCCAAGGAAGGAGGGTCATCAGATGACCTTTAGGAATTTCATTGCATAGTTTCAACTCTCCTGGGCTGCGTGTGGTGGGGAGAGGCCTAAGGGGTGGGGTAAGCCATCCTGACTGAGGGCTACCAGTGACTGAGCAGCACCCATTCCTCCCAGCATCTTTGCACCCCTCTCCCGGATGGAGGCCGAGATTGTGCAACAGCAGGCACCCCCTTCCTATGGACAGCTCATTGCTCAGGGTGCCATCCCACCTGTGGAAGACTTTCCTACAGAGAACCCTAATGATGTAAGTCATTCCTTCCAGCCCTGGCTCCTCCGGTCCCAGCCCCACTGTGGCCATACTGCACTTATCTCACCCCTCTAACCCTCTGACTGACCTCTACCTCTTCTTGCAGAACTCAGTGCTGGGCAACCTGCGTTCTCTGCTGCAGATCTTGCGCCAGGATATGACTCCAGGGGGTGCCTCAGGTGGCCGCCGCCGCCAGCGGGGCCGCTCAGTACGTCGCCTGGTTCGCCGTCTCCGTCGCTGGGGCCTGCTTCCTCGAATCAACCCTCCAGCTCGCGGCCCTGAGACCAGGCCCCAGGTCACACCTTCCTCTGCTGCTCTGGAGGGCCCAGATGGCAGCACAGGTTCAGCCTGTGAGGGTGGGGCAGTAGGTGGGCAGGATGGGGAGCAAGCCCCCCCTCTGCCCACCAAGTCTCCCCTCCCATCTGCCAGCACAACTCCAGCCCTCCCTACTGTCCCTGAGGTCCAGGGGCCACTGCCCTCAGTGCCTTTAGAACCATCACTGTTGTCTGGAGTGGTGCAGGCCCTTCGAGGCCGCCTTCTGCCAAGCTTGTGGCCCCCAGGACCAACCTGGACCCCGCCTGGACCCCACACAGCGGTCTTGGCCCCAGAGGATGAGGATGATGTGCTGCTGATGCCACTGGCTGAGCCAGAAGTCTGGGTGGTTGAGGCAGAGGATGAACCACTGCTTTCCTGAGGTGACCTGGCTCCTCCGCAGGCTCTAGTCAACAGGGGCAGAGCTTTCTAGAGGGTGGCTCAACTTTCCCACTGACCTGTATAGCTGCTGGAAGTTGGATATCCCGCAGGCAGGAAGAGGGCTCAATAAGACCCCTGCTGAATACAGCCGGAGACTACCATCTTCCACCACCTCTCTCCCTCCCTCCTATGGCTAACCAGAACATACAGTTCTTAAAGGATCATATGCCTGGACACTCCATCTTTGCCAAACCCTTACCTAAAAGTGGCCTTAGGCACCAGAATACCAATTGGTTGGAAACCTGTCTGTGTCCAAGAGGATTCAGGCCCAGCCAGAGGTTCTGCCAGCCTCCATCTCTAGGGGGCCTGATTCACAAAAAGAATGCACCTAATACCTCTGTCCCATAGCCAGGCCACTGTCCAAGAAATCAAAGTAAACAATAAAGGAATCATAAGTTTTAACATCTTGCAAAATTAGCTGAGCCCTATCTTCCTACCATCTCAAACTGTTCATCTCATCTTGTTCCTGCTTTGTGCCTGTGCTCAGCCCCCACCTGCTGCTCTCCCCGGTCATTTGCCAGCCGCCCCACTCTTCAAAAGGTAACAATCAAGGAACCCAGAAGGACCAGCCCTTTCCAGGGCCCCAGGCAGACGTGGGGCCCTGCCTTCAATAAGGGACACCAAGCACCAAGCCACTATTCAGAGCCAGGCCAGAAGTCAGGAGCCATCTGGGGCCTTGCAGCTTGGAAGGTTCCTATTCATGAAGGGCTCTCCACAGATCAAAGGAGCAGGCTGTCCCTAGTGGAATGCAGGAGCTGTGACTCTGCTCTCCACCCCCACCAGTCATGTAACAGTCTGGCCTAGCTCCCCAAAGCAAGCAACCATTAGTTGAAGGCAGATCATATTCAAGGTGTGGAAGTGCTGGCATCACCACAATGAAATCCAAGGGGTCTTCCTGGAGGAGGGTTTAGTCTGAATTCTCAGCCAGGCGTGGTAGTGCACACTTTACCCGAAGCATTTGGGAGATGGAGTTGGGAGGATTGATGCAAGTTCAAGTGTGAACTACGTGGAGACCCTGTTTCAAAAAAATAAAAGATGCTCTCAGCACTTGGTACAGAGGTGAGAATTCTAGACAGGACAAGCAAATTAAGACACTTAAGGGCTAGACCCTGGACCTGAGAAAAGGCAGCAGGGACATAAGTAGTGGCTAGCAGAAAAAAGCTGGGGAGGATAGGGAAAAACATGGCCTGTGAGTAGTATTGGAACCTTGTCCCAGGAAAGCAAAGTACAGCAGCTGGAACAAAAGCTAAAGAAGGGTTGGGGATAGGGGAAGGAAGGAAAGGAAGCTGAGGCATCCCTGGCAAAACCAAGTCCTTGGCCACCCAGCCCCCTGCTGGAGGGGCCGTTGATTACAACCTGTCAGCATCTTCATTAGAGCAGTAATTACACAATTTCCTCTCCTGGTGAGCAAGAGCCTGAAGAAACAAAGGGGAAGTTCACCAGTGTGTAGCCTTGGGACCTGGCATCTTTGCCCAAGGAAGACCTGCACTCCTTTCACTCCGTGCCTGCCCCAGAGATTGAGGCAGGGCCTCTCAAGAACCCAGGTCCTGCTCACGATCCTCCCATCCTTTAGGGCCTTCTTCCCTATGCCAACAGCCCTCACATACTCTCAGAACCAGTCCAGTGAAAACAAGCAGGAAAGTGGTGCTCTCCCCATCCAGCACTGGCCTTTGCCCTCCACCTTGCTCTTCTGTTCCTCCACAGCCATCTCAAAAACATGTACCCTGACTTCATCATTGACCTATTTCAGATCTTTTTTCTTGTAGAAGTATTGCTAACTTGAATGGGCAAAGATATAAGATAAATGTGCTGAAGGGTTGCTTCAGAATGATGGAAGGATGACTTTAGGGGAAAGTCTACTAAGGCCTGTGCTTATAGCTTAGTGGTCTGAAAGAATTTTCTCGGTGCTGAGTGTTTGCATGATGTAAGTAGCAATACTGCGTTGCCAGCCATGGTAAGGCCCAGGCCAGTGGAGAGGAAGAACTGGCCTCCCTGAATGGGCAGCATAGGGAAGCCCAAGACAGAGGGTCCTGCCCAAGTGAGGGCAGGGTGGGGGCACATTCGACTTTACTTTCTCTGAAACCTAGGTTTTTCTTTTTTTGGTACTGGGAGATTTTTCTTTCTTTCTTTCTTTCTTTCTGGCTCAGGCTACCTTAAGGGCGAGTCTGGTACTGGGAATCAAACTCAACCTCATTCCTGCCAGGCAGGCCCTATGCACTACTATATTCCTGGCCCCTGAAACCCACAGAAAAGAAACAAGGAAACTTTATGTCACTATGTAGCATAGTGGAAATAAAACTGACTTAGATAAAGGATTTCTTTTGGGTCAAGATTTTGGAGGCTTCAGGCTGCAGAGATAGCCCAGTGATCTAAGTGCCTGCCTAGGCAAGTGCAAGGACCTGGGTTCGATCCTCAGTACCACATGCTGGGCTGGCCCCACCCAGGGCTCTTGGAGCTGGCTGGCATGGTGGGTGGTGCATGCCTGTAATCTCAGCGCTGGGGAGGCTAAAACAAGCAGGATCACTACGAGTCCAAGCTGCCTCTGAGCTGTGTAATAAGACCCTGTACCAAATACTAAAATTAAAAATAAAAAGATTTTGGAAGTTTCAGTTTGTAATCGATAGGCCCTGCTGACCCGGGTTCTGATGGGCACAGGGCAGCATGTCACAGCAGGAGCTCAAGGCATGGCAGAGCCATTCATCTAATGCAGAATGAAGGAGAGAAAGACTAGGGCCCTTGGTTCCCTTGGAGAGCACTCCCCCAGTGACCTAAAACTCCTAAGGCCTACATCCTAATACAGCCAGGGGCAAGGGACCTCTGGGCACTTACCACATTCAAACTCCAGCAAGAGGCAACTCAAAATCCTCTCAAGCTAGACACCACTTTTTTTTTTTTTTTTAATTTTTTTTTGAGGTTACTAAGAATCAAACTCAGGACCTTGCACTTGCCAGACAGACACCTACGCTGCTGAGCTCTCTCCCCAGCAATACCACTCTTCAAGATGCCTGTCTTGGAGGTAGGGTGGCTGTCAGGACTCTTGGTAAAGGAGGGTGTTCTCAGCAGATGAGGATCAAGCTGTGGGTTTGAGTCTGAGATAACAGTCCTTAAAGCATAAAATCAACCTTTACAGGGCTCCAGGCCCTGCTGGGAGGAGAAGAGACTGCTAGCCATACAACCTGAAGCTGTGGAAGCCCCACAGCCTGAGAGCTGCGTGCCTGCCCTGCTGGATCCTTTCTCATATGTAGTTAATATCATGACAGAGCTCTGCTATGGGCCTTACCAACTCCATTTCCTAGGTTCAGGATGCAGACCTGGCTTGATTTGGATCCAAATATCTTTATCCCACTGTGCCACAGGACTTGCCATTCCTGAGGACACTTGGTCAGCAAAAGATTGTTCCCAGCCCCTTCTTACTAGCCTGAGGAGGGGGGAGCCTACTCCTGTGGCCTAGAGCTGAGCCAGGGAGGCAAACATTGTAATAAATGTTTATTATTACATTTAATAAATGTAATAATAATAATTACATTTAATAAATGTAATAAATAGTAAAAAACTATTGCTAGGGTCTGCAGCTGTGAATTATTCTTACCTGGTATAGTAATGAATCGAGCTACTCAGGTGTCTTCCAGGTACACAGGGCTTGCACCTGTACTATGTAAAACTTACACCAGGCCAGGGTCTCACACCTGTGCTCTCAGCTTCTCTGGAGACTTAAGTCTAGAAGATTGTGAGTTTGAGTTCAGCCTGGGGTACCTAGTGCCTGCCTCAAAATAAAAAGGTCTGGAGATACAGCTCAGCAATATGGCACTTGCATAGCGTGTGCGAGGCCTTGAGCTTAATCCCTAACACCACTATAAAACTTCAGAAAAGAGCTCCTTTAAGGAGGAAATCAGTCTATAATTTTACACTAATCTTCAGCAGATCTGAAATGTACAAAATTCTATAAACAGCTGAGGATAATTCATAGAAACTGCTAGCTTTTCTGAAGCAATGTCTTGAGAAGCTGTAACTGTGGGGGGTGCTGTGTGTCCTTATGTTAAATAACTTTAGACCAGTGATGGCAAATCTTTTAGAGCGCTCAGTACATACAGCCCGCTGCGGCATGTAGGCCATAGATTTGCCACCACTGCCCTAGACTACAATCTTAAACACTGTTTAAGTGCTTTTGGGATTGGGGTGCTGGGGTTTTAGCTCAGTGTAGAGCACAGGCTTAGTGCAAGGTCTTTCATCAGATCTTTACCATTAAAAAGGCGGAATGGTTGCTTTCCTTGTTACTAGACTAAAAAAATCACTTGCTGCTCGAAATGTGCCTCTGATCTATTACTACAGGAACACATATGGACACATTAAAATTGTGAATAAAATGAGCTGTATAATCGCCTCCCTCATACGAGCTTTTGGCTTAGCCTGCTTGCTCCTCTTTCTAGAAGTTTGAGGTTGAGTTCATTAAGTTGTTTATTTGTGCTTGCTCTGTTTTATAAAATAAGTAGGCTGTGATTAAGCACTGAAGAATCTGATGAGCAAGTGCATGTGTGTGTGTGTGTTAGCTACTAAGGAGTCCTTTCTGCTCTCACTATAGTCCACCTCCAGAAAATGTGAAGTATTAGTGTACATTATTCCCAGGATTACTATTTGCCTCTCCCATTGGAAAAGTCCAGTGAGGACAGAAAAATGTTTTTGTATTTTTTTTTGCTGGCTCACGCTGCCTTAAGGGTGGGTCTGGTATGGCATGTGGAGCTGGGGATCAAACTGCAGTCCCCTGAGCCTGGCTGGGCTTACCCAAGCAGGTGTTTAAACAACTGAGCTACCTGGCAAGCCGCCAAGACAGAAAAATGGACTGTTCCCCAAAGAAGACAATATGTAAGAAAAGCAGCACAGTGTAGAAATGAAAAACAAACTAGCCTTGGAAGGGTCTGGGTGGGAATTCTTTATTTTTTCCCATGTGTTTAGGATAGGATCTACAGGGTCTCACTACGTAGATTGGACTCATGGTGATTCTGCTGTTTTCAGCCTCCCAAGCACGGGATTACAGGTGTGACACCATACCCAGTCTCAATTGCTGTCTCAACACACCCCAGGGGCGGGGCTGGCACAGTATGGCACCCCGGGGATCAAACCTCGCAGCTGCGCTCTGCCTAAGCAGGTGCTTTAGTCCACTGAGCTATCTGGCCGGCCCATGGGTGGGAATTCTGGTGACCTCCACAGGATCACTTTAGGAACGGGGCATCCACCTACCTGAGCCTTAGAGGCAGCAAAGGAAATAATGCAGAAAAAGGCCTCACACAGCACCTGGCAAAACAGGGTAAAGGGAAAAGGAGAAATCAGTGTGTGTTAGGTACTTGAGGGTGTCTAGGAGGAGGAAGGCAAGAGTGGCACCCCTAGCTGGATGTGGTGGCCCACACCTGTAATCCCAGTACTCTGGGTGGCTGAGGCCAGAGGCTCACAAGTTTGAGCCAAGCCTGGGCAACTCAGCAATTTAGTAAGAACCTGACTCAAATTTTAAAAAGGGGCCTGGAAATCCAACTCAGTATGAAGGCTCTGGATTCAATCCCAAATACTGTGAACATGAAAAAAGGTGGGAACCTGAAGACAGACGGAACTGGGCAGAAGAGGGGCAGTAAGGGGCTGCCTACCCAGACATCTCACTGTAAGCCAGCCTCGCCTCTCCCATTTCACCTGCTCTAACACTGACTGTGTGGGCCTCACAGAGGTTTGGACCTTCCAGGTCCTAAGTGGCAAATAAAGCAGCTTCCTTAGAGCCCCCACTTGCCTAGGGCCAGGTTTGAGTAATGGGTATTTTTGTGGCTCTTGACCCAGGGGCAGGATGGAAGTGTGGCAGGGTGGCTGTCCCACTGCCCCTGCAGCTCTCAGCCTATCTTTGTCTTTCAGATCAGCTTTTAGTCTTTGTGCCCGCACTCTCTTTTTAGCCACTAAGCACCCACTCTGGGGTGGGCTGGGATGGGGGTTGGAAGCAGAGACAAATGAGGCATAATTCTGGCTCCCTAGGTAAAAGACTCTGCCCTCCCCAGGACGGTGCCTCTTGCCACCCTTAGCTGCTTTACCCACTGAGCCCCCCACATCTTGCTCTGAACACCAGTCTCTTCCACCCCTCTGACTTTGTTCTGTCCTACCTTAGCCAGACTCCGCAATGAGTGTGCTCCCAGAGGGAAGACACACAAAGAAAAGGGAGGGGGGCCCGAAGGAGGGAATCCCGCTGACATCACTGCTCATTAGCATATGTGACCTCATCGGGGGGCGGGACATTTCCCCCAGGTGTCTAAGGGGGAGGGAGTATGGGGGGGTGATATTTAAAGGGAAAAGCTGACAGTGCTGCCGAGTGTGGGAGCGGGTGCTGTGAGCTGCTGGGCTGCACTCACACACGCACACAGATGCACACAGACCCCGACACCGACATGGACACGGACACAGAAACCACAGCACTTTGTCCCTCCGGCAGCCACCAGGCCTCCCCACCAGGGACACCCACACCAGGTGAGAGCTAACCTGAGCAGGTTCCGGCTGAAACCAGGAAAGTAAGAGCTGAAGCTTTGGTAGGAAGGTCAGAACGAGGGGTTCAGTCAGCAAAAGAGGAAAAGCCAGTCAGGAAGTAGAGAAGACCTGCTTCCTCGCACTGGGGCTGGGGCTGGGGCTGGGGTGAAGGGAAGAAGAGCTGCCCAAATGCTCCCTCCCCCATCACTCTCAGAGCTTTGCTTGGGAAACTGCTACGGAGTCCCTAGGTCAGCCTCATTCATAACAGGCTGGGATAGACAGAAGGGAAGCGGGGGAAGGAAGGGGTAGCCCACAAGCCCGGGAATCACAAGTGGGGGGCTACCCTAGAGACCTGTTGTAAGGGCTTTTTCTGGCTCCTTCGAGGCCCTGGCTGCTGGCCAAATATTGATCCTGGGCTATTTCCAGCCTCTCTCCACCCCCCCCCCTTTGTTGTGTCTGTT
>NDGN011451614.1:0-11257 GCA_002564285.1 Tympanoctomys barrerae
GGTTGGCTTTGTCATCATGAAATTCTTTAGTTGTACTTTGTCATGGAAGTATTTCACTTCTCCCTCTAACTTGAAAGAGACTTTTTCAGGGTATAACACTCTTGGATGGACTTTGTTTTCTGGGGGACTATAAATACTTTGCTCCATGCTCTTCTTGACTTGATGTGTTCTGAAAAGAAATTTGCCATTATTCTTATGGGTTTTCCTCTAAATATGAATTTTTAAATAGCTTTCAGTATATTATTCTTGTGCTGGATTTCTGGGATCTTGATTATTTTATGTCTGGGTGTGTTTGTAGCTTGATGCTATTTGGAGTTTTATATGATTTGATTATCTGAATGTTAGGTTTGTTTCCCCATATTTGGGAAATTTCCTGCTATTGCTTCTGCTCATATTCTTTTTATAATCATTTGTATTGATTCTTTATCATTGATTCGTATTAGTCTTACTTTAAGTTTTGATCTTTTCATTGTCTTGCAGATGTTGAATTATTTTTTCTTGCATCCTATTTGTTTTTTAAGAGATCTTTTCTTACTTTTTCACTAGCTACAACAGTGTATTCAAGACCTGAAATTCTGCCTTCATTTTCATTCATATGGTTTTTGCCAGCTTGTGATTGAGGTTTTAATTTCCTGTTTATCTCTTTGAATCTGCTTCCTGAATTGTTTCTTTCCAATATTCCTCATTCAAAGTTTCGGTCGTTTTTCTATTCTTCCCTATTTTTTCATTGATGTCTACTTTAGAAGAACTTAGTACTTCTTTCATTATAGTTATTATTTTTTGATGCTTAATTCTGACCTGATATCCTGTATTCCTTTCTGCAGTTGTTTCTTTACCTCAGATGCTATTGTTTCAGAGATTTTAGGAGTGTGGCTTCCACTTTCTTCAGTGCCAGTGTGTCTTGCATTTGTTATGGGTGGGCTCAGGGGCCTAGACTGAATTATGTCCCTTCTCATTGTCATTTTTTATAGCATTGTCCTCTGACCTTTGGTGTAGAGCTTTGGTGTAGTAGTTACCTTACTCCTATTATTACCCAAGGGAGATTATGTTCGTTAGGCAGTTACTTTTTTGTATTTACTGTACTACAATTAGCATCACTAATATTGGGTAGTGAGATTTAGCTCTGGACAAACTTTTGTAATTAATGGGCTTGTATTTTAGGCCCTACAGGCCAGCTTCATGACTGTGTAGCTAAGCAGATATAAAATTGGGAACTTATGTTTCAATCAGTTCCCCTGAGATCTGTCTGGTCACCTCCCCTTGATGTACCCAGAGACTCTTAGGTAGAATTTCATCCCAGTTACCTGTTGCCCTCTCTCTCTCAATCAAGAGAGAGAAAGAGAGAGAGAGAGAGAGACAGACAGAGACAGAGACAGAGACACAGAGAGAGACAGAGAGAGGAAGAGATCATGCTCTCATAGATCTCAGTCTAGCAGTATGTGACAGCTTACCAGGTCCAGATCTACCAAGTTTGAACTCATGCAGCTGGGCCTGGCTTGGGTCTGGCTGCTGTGCTTGACTTCTTCTGCTGCAGTCCAGGGAAGTGAACCCACTGTCCCACTGGCAATTTGTTCTGCTCCAGCATTAGTTGGCTGAATCTCACTCCTAGTAGCTTTGCTGGGAATTCCACTGCAGGGTTCCACACCAGGCCTGAGTGTCATCTGGAGGCAGGAAGTTCCATTGGGTCATGGGGACTGGCTGCTGGCTGGAGTTGGTGGGTGGGGTTGGGTGTCCGTTGGCCTCAGATCTATTTTAAGTACTATAGAGGTATACAGTCATTAATTGCTTGGTAGAAAATTTTTCATCTGTACAATTCTGTTTTCATATATTCTACAAATACTCTGGCAACTAAACCATAACATAGACACTCCTTGTCATGTGCTTTAGGATGCCTTGAGTGCAAAGCTGTTGGAAAATAACAGTCTTAACTAGCAGTATTTCTCAGAACAACTTCACTACATGTAAAATTAATATGAAAATCACAAATTCATTAAATGGCAGGTAGCATGACTGTGGAGAGCAGAGGCGACAAGTATCCTGCTAACCATGAGAATGTTACATAGTTATGCAGCTATATAAAAAGGGCAGTCAGCTTTTATCATATTATTCATAACTAGTATTCAGAAAAAGTATATTGATCAAATAAATTGCTGCTTATTAGAGGATACTTCAAAAGAATAGTTAAATAAAATCTATTGGACAGAAAATAAAAAATTCAGGTTGATTTTTTTAATAGTTTATGAAGATGAGTATGTATATCTTGGCAGAAGATTTTAGTGATGCTTTCTGAGGAAAGGTATACACACAAAATCTTTTGTACCTTTTAGATTGATTGATTGATTGATTGATTAGTTCTTTTGTACTCAACAAATGCATAAGCATTATATATTGGTAGTAGATATATTAAGAGTGCCCACGATTGGCAAATCTCTAGACATCTAATTTTAACAAACTCACATTTTTGAGAGATTAAGATTGAAAATGTTGACCAGAACAAAAACAAAAAACAGTTTATAGCTCAGTGACACAATTAATCATCTCACTAGAATTGTAGTGAGTGCCATGAAGAGAGGTGGATGCTATAAAAAGGACAGGAAACAACAGAGGTGTGTGACCTAGTTTTAGAAGTAGTCATAACATACGTGGCATTTGCCAGATGTGTTTGAGCTGTGCTTCAGTGATAAATTAGGTGGAGAAGAAGGGTATAAGCTATAACCCCAGCTGAGAGGGCAGTCAGGAGCTAATCAGGAGTTAATTCTTTTTAACAAATACAGTATTCAATGTACCTGGCAAATTAAGAAAGCAAATGTAGCCACAGTAGGAGCTTGGGAAGGTGATGAATGAGGATAAAACCATAATATGATCATGCAGATCTTTTAAGTGATGTTGAAGACATTTTTCCTTTAAACCAAGAGAATAGAAAGTTTCCAAAGTATTTTAAAAAGCTAAAATAATTTTTAACATATTATTCTAGATAGACTCAAGATTATGTGTAGGGTTTGAATTTAAAAAAAAAAAACACTTGCTAGGGCTGGCGAGATGGCTCAGTGGTCTAAAGCACCTACTTGGAACAAGCTTAGCAAAGCACAGGGACCGCGGTTCGATCTCCCAGCACCACATACCAGCCAGCCCCACCCCCTGGTGGGCTAAGCTGCCCCCCACAATAAATAAATACATAAATAAATAAATAAATAAATGTTTAAAAAAAAAACACTTGCTATACTTCACAAAGAATACACTAATAATCTGCAGTAGGGTGGTAAATATGGCCATAAGGAAATGTGCTATCTTTTATTGAATCACAAAGTACCCAGTGCATGGTACAGACCAAACCTGGTCCCTCATGGCATATGAGTATGTGTACAGGGAGAACAGGAGATGACTTTAGGTCCCTTCCTTTTCCAAAAATGTGGAGATCTTCTCTACGTGAAAACAATGAGAAAAGACTGGAAGGTGGAGATCTTTCAGATAGTGAGGCTAGTGCTAGCATTTCTGAGGATTTTTGTGTCTATGTTCATGAAGTTAGTTTTCTTTTTTTTTGTTTATTCTCTGGTTTTTAAATCAGAGTAATGCTGGCTTCCAGTTATGAGTTTGAAGTAATATTTCCCTTTCATTTTCATTGAAGAGTATAAGGAATATTGACATTTAGAACTTATGTTTTGATAGAATTTGACAGTAAATATGTTGGGACCTTGGCTTTTCTTAGTTGGTAGTGAATTTTTTAATTCTTCAATTTTATTGCCTGCTATTAAAATGCTCAAGGATTTAACATCTTCTTTGTTGAATTTTGGTAATTTATATATGTATATGTATTTATTTATTTCTTCTGAATTATACAATTTATTATAGGCCAATAATTTTAAATTATGAACATTTGAGTTGAGAAATTTCACACATATGAATACACCTCACATTAGCAACATTTGTAGAGGTAAACAAATCACAGAAGTAGCTCATGTGTCTGCTGGACATTGTCATAGTTGTGTTCCTGTGTGTTTACTGTGCAGTGCAATATTGCACAGTAGGACAGTGCTCAACTAGGACCTAGAATGTCTGAAAGGAGGAGAACAAATGGTGGTGACGTGAATGGGACTGCTATGAACTACAAAGCCACAACCATGGAAACAAAAGTGAAAATAAATGAGAAAGTGCACTGAAGTGAAAAGAGGGCAAATGTTACTCATTCTTATAACATTAATAATTCAACCATTAGCCAATCCTAAAGAACAAGAAGAGGATCATAAACATGTAAAGTCTTCTGGGCCAATGAAGTCAGAAATGACAGGCAAAAAGTATGGAAAAGTGAGAGAGGAGTTGGAAAGTCTTCTCCAGATGTGGGTGCAGGATCAGCGTCAATGCTGAGATTCACTCAGTTTAATGCTTATTCAAGAAAAAGCTAAAAGCCTGTTTAAAGACTTGAAGAATAAGAGTGTACAGGGTTCATCTCTCACTGCCAGCCATGGCTCAAGCCAACCTTAGTATGAAAGAAAGTGGAGATGCTGCAAGTGCAGATAGCAGAGCTGCCTGAGAATTTCAGGCAACATTTAGAGAAAATATTGAGGAAGGTGCTTCTTTACCCCAACAGCCTTTGAAAATCAATGAGGCAGGACTGTATTAGGAGACAATTCCAGAATAAAGTTACATCAGTAAAGATGAAAAGTTGACATCAGGCTTCAAAGCAGCGAAGACAGACTTGTTTTATTTGGGGACAATGCTTCTGGTGACATTAAACTAAAGCCACTCTTAATTTATTATCCAGAGAATCAAAAAGCACTAAAAAAACATAGCCAATGGCTCTGTAACTATTGTGTGTAGAATAACTCCAAGGCCTTTGTTACCCAGACCATTTCCCCCAACTGCTTTTTCCATCACTACGGAGATAGAGAAATATTGCTTGGGTAGATGTACGATTGAAAATTCTTTCACTGTTTGGCAATGCATTTGGCACTTCCAATTCACAGTTAATTTTTATCTCAATCCCAAAATAGGGCATCTGCCATTGAATGCTATGGCACTCAGGCAAACTATGGACCATGAAGTTTTTGTGACTTTCAAGAACTTTTACTCATGTCACACTTTTTGTTGGGCAGTAAAGGCAACTGATCAAACAGTACCAGCCTTGCCACAAATTTGGAATGAAATATCTATATTGCAATAAAAAAAAATCAGCTTTGCTTGGCCTGCCTTAGGTCTTGGTTATCACCAGGAATGACCTTTGGAAAAACTTTTGCCTGTGATTTGTTCATAAAGTTCATAGGCTTGAGAAGATGGTAAGGAGTCCCGCAAAGCCTTCAGCAGCTTAGTGCCTCTTAGCAAGAAGCAGGGGCTAGATCAACAAACGGATGGCTTAACTGAACTCCTGGCTGTGCAACACAAGGAGCTAACTAAAGAGGATGTGAAGGAATTAGAGACCCAGGGAGGAGAGCCAAGAGGAAGATGCAACAGCAGAATCAAAGAGTTTTACAACACAAGAGATGACCAGTGGAATTTTCTTCAAGTGAAAGGGCATTATTGGGAGAGTGCTTTGCAAAAAAGGGAGTGAGAAATGCTGTTCAGAGGAATGAAATCATCTTGTAATGGTAGGTGTGTTCAGTGTTCTCTTTCAATGTGAATGCTACCTGTCTTTGGTTAGAGTGATGGTCTGGTTACTGTGGGGATAGGAAATAAAATTTTTCAAAACCGGTGACTTGATAATTTTAAGATTACCTGGTGACAAGTCTGTGCTAGAACATTTTTTATCTTGAATGGTATAATTTAAGATGTCTTCATTTAATTCACCGCTAATGTTTTATTAGAAGTTAATATGACTTGTCAGTGCATTATTGTACTTACACTGAAAAGAATTTTTTCTGACAGTAAGTATGAGCATCTGAAATCCTGAATGTGTTGAAATCATGCATAAATATAAGCATTATATGACAGTTACTTGCATAAGAGGTTCTCATTCACTCTCTCATTCAGCAAATATTTCTTAATTACCTAATGTCGACCAGTAGTTACTATATGCTGGGGATGTAAAAGTGATTTTGAAGTGAAATTTTGATAAGCCATCACATGCTTAGAGGAAATGCATTTGTGATGGAAAGAAACGTGTGAGCCTAATGCTGTGCACTAGTGGTGAATCATGAAAAGGTTAAAACTACAGTTTAAGATAATCAAGTAATTGATGAATAAAAGTTCCTTTTTCAATATATATATATATATATATATATATATATATATATATATATGATGTCTAGCTATTAATTCAAAAGGGGGCCGGTCAGAACTCAGTGGATTAAAGTACCTGTTTAGGCAGACTCAGGGACCAGGGTTAGATCCCCTGAGTGCTGTACCAGTCCCACCCCTGAGGCCTGCTGAAACAGTGACTGAAACTGGGTGTGGTGGTACAGGCCTATAATCTCAGTGCTTGGGAGGCTGAAAACAGGAGGATCACTATAAGTCTGACCCGTATAATGAGACCCTGTAGACGCTGTACTGAATACATTTTAAAAAGTTAATTTGCAAAGAATGTTAAAATATCACAAAGTTCTATGCAATGTCTAGTAACAAAAACATAAAGAAGAAACAAAAATTCTTATATAGCTTTTTTTTTTTAAAGTGTACTTCATTGTTGAAGGGTCTCACTACGCAGCTGTGATGACTGGACTCTGTCCAGATCAGCCCATCCTGGGGGGTATGTGGTGCTGGGGATCAAACCATGGTCCCTACTAAGCAGGCACTTTGGTCCACAGAGCTATCTCGCTGGCCCCCTTATATCCTTATATATCTTTGATGCAAGTATGAGATGACATGGAAAGTTTTCCAAAGGAAAATATACAATTTAAGACAAATAAGCCCACTGTATCTAACTACCAACTTTTAGGATATACATAAAGCACATATTAACATAGTAAATGACACTAAGGAAATGCAAACCAAGAACAGATAGGTAACAACCTGTCTTCCTCAACAACCACAAGAAAAGAAAAGAAAAGAAAAGAAAAGAAAAAGCATGGACATGTACATAGTAAGAGACTTTTGAGACAAATAATTTCAATTAATATTCCATACTTAGATACTGATTCAAATTGTAAAATAAAAGTATAAGAAATAACTAGAAATTTGTTGCTATTAAGAAATTTTAGTTACATTTTAAGTGTAATAATAGATTAATTTTTAAAAGATCATGTCTTGTATTCCTAAGAGCTAAATTCCATGATAAATGGAATTCATGTCAATGTAAACAGGGATGGGATAAAGATATATATATATATATATATATATATATATCCTTCCACTATCATTTATTACTCTCTCTTTTTTAAGAACACAAAATAGTGAAACAAAAATCATTAGAAACAATACAAAATCTCACTAAACAGTGTAATAGGATTGCAGCAGTAGTTACTGAGTAATAAGATTGCAGCAATAGTTACTGTATTGTATGATGCTGTCTTCAGATTAGTTGATATACCAGACATAAGTGTGTAAAATTGGTTTTAAGAAAAGGTTAAAAAATATATGAGAAATTAAAAAGAAAAAAATGAGAATAAAATAAAATTAAGGGTCAGCCAAATAGCTCAGTGGATTAAAGCATCTGCAAGCAGACTCAGGGGCTGGAAGTTCAATCCCCAGGCCTGCTGTGCTGGCCCCTCTCCTGGGGTGTGCTGAGATGGCAATTGAGACTGGGCATGGTGGCACATGTCTGTAATCCCAGAACTTGGGAGGCTGTAAACAGGTGGATCACTACAAATCCAATCTAGTAGTGAGACACTGAACACACCCTGTAGATCCTTCCCTAAAATACAAAAATAAATAAATAAAAATTAAGAATGAACCGGTCCTTTCAAAAGACCAGCAGAAATTGGCAGTACAATTATTCAAATTATCCTAAAAATTTTTGGTCACCAAGTGCATGTATTTCCTACTCCTACATCAAACTATTATCTAGATCAGACCCATGGGTGGAGAGCTCATTCCAGATAGTCGCTGTCACCCTACACTACCAACTGATGGTCATCTGGTGCTTCCCAAAAGTCATTTACTAACATATACTCAAATATAATTTTAGATATTGTTTGTTATGTGCAACAAAAAATTCGCCATTCTCCTTTATTTCTTCTAGGAAATTGAAAGTGATTTGGGATCTCTGTGGCAGGAATACAAAGATCAAATATATATTTCTTATAAGTAATAATATCATGAAATTCAAACTGTTTAAATGGCTGATAGATATCTAACATGTTTCACTACATTCATTACTTTTCTACAGTTTGAAAATTTTCATAATAAAGTCCAAAACATTAAGGTTTTTAATCACAGAGAAAATAAGAAAAGCCGGAGAGAAGCAATTTCTGAAATCAGTAAACTGAAGCTATTCATATGGCTGTTGTGAAAAGTGGATAAAAGATAATGAAGGATTACAACACAGCATCAGTGATGGATGAGAACGTTCTTGAGATACTTTCAGGTAGAATCACTTGGATTTAGGAAGACGACAAGACCCTAGGTCTAAGTCTTGTTCAATGTCATGATGTGAATAATAAAACAATGAGAAGCAAAGGTCCTAGGACATATGAGGAGTCCCTATTAATGATGCAGTAGGATTACAAATCTGGTAGGATATTGAAAGTTTTATAGTAGGAAGTTTTTAATGAGAAACTTAAGGGTAAGAAAATGGTAAGTTGAGAAGTACACAGTTTTCAAATTATCTGTCTCTGTGTCATCTCTGTTTATCAATTTTGAATAAGGTCTACTGAAATTTCATATCCACAGCCCACCCACTATACACATTCCTTTAAGTCTTCCTGTATGGACTGAAATACTATCTACTGAATAGACAGTAGTTGTATTTCTTTTTTTTTCCCTGCAACTGTTAAATTATTTTCTTTTGTGAAGTTCTGCAAAAATAGAGTATCTGATGGGCAGTTTGGGCAAAAGACAAAGTATAAGAAGATGAAAGCTATAATTTTGTCACTGAACCAGCCTACAACCACCTTCCTCTGCATATCTCTAGTTGGTAAGGTGATGTATTTTAGAAAAAAATTGTTTGTTCCTGAGATGGCCATGCCAGAGAAAGCAGTTCCAAACTCAAATTTGCTTCCCCAAGTAAGGGCCAAGGGTTTTTATTGGGGGAAGAAAGAGGGTGACCTGAGATGCAGAGAAAAATGATTGAAGGTCAGAAAAGTTGGCATTATACATGATGCATACACTTGTAAACAAATCTTGTAGCTCATCATAGAAAGCATTTTCAGAAAGTGGATGGACAAGTCTGGTCTGAGGCTGAAGTTTTTATCCCTCCAGTTTAAAAATGTGACTCTCAGGCTACTTAGGTTAGCCTAAGAGGAGTCAGTGAAATTTCAACCAGTTTCAACTAGGTGAGGTGACCTCTAAGTACCAAACAATTGCTACCAATCTAAGAATTCATGGTGACCAAGCATCAGGGGAGTCGTGTATATGAAGCTAGTGACAGTCATTTCTTTAACGTTTAGTTATTTTAAGCAAATGATAAAAGCAAGAAACTAGGAGAAGCAAAGCTAGAAGGTTTATTCAGATTTTCCCTGAGTTTCAAAACAAAGAATGTTGCTTTTGGTTTTTAAACTTTAATTTCTGACAGAATCTGTCCCCAGCCTCCTACAAGGAGAAAATATGTTTAATTATGGAACAAAGGTACACATTTTTCTCCCTCTTCATCAGAGCAAGGACACAACAGCACTAACAAAAAACAGAACTTGTTACTAATCAATGCTTGGGATTAGATTTGTGTGTGACTTTTTAAAAAATGCCAGGTTGTGCTGCTATGGCTTTAGAAATGGAACACCAGGATATTAGGATTATCATTTACTGTATTTTGGTGTGTTCATGAAATTGAGTGGATATAGTAGAATATATATTTGCTTAATGAATGTTTTGACACTAGAGTTCAACTTTCCACTTTTATTGACTATTTTTATTTGTTAGAAAAAGGAAAGCAGAGGTTCCACCAGATTTTATACATTAGAAAAATGTATGTGGCACAAAAATAAGATAATGGTATGATAATGGCATAGCATTTTCAGCAGATACCTGAAAATGGCTTTTGAAAATGCCATGGAAACATACATAAGAGACTTGTGTGGATGGACGATGTGTTCTAGAGACAAATCATGAAAAGAAAATGATATGGTAAGTGTTTCTAACAATTGTAGCATGTATTCATTTTGTACATCAAAGTGAAAATGAAGTAGTCTCTATCAAAGCACTTGTTACAGTCAGTGCTTTGTAGACAGCATCACCAGCACTGTAGTGGTCACCTCTGTCATAAATCATGCCAACCAAGTTGAGGCAGAAGTACTGACACATGGAAAAACCATATGGAGAGGCACAGCCTCTGTGGCCAATATTTGCTTGATGTGCTGTGTTGGAAATATCCAGCATATGGGGAAGGATATATTGCTTTTTCAGGCATCTTTCTTTGAGCTAGCAGCTAGCATTACCCCCTACAATTAGATGCCTTTAGTTTTTCCAGAGGGGCTGCATGAACAGGATGACCTGTGTAACGTTGACAGTAATTCCCTTAAAAAGAAAAATTTTTGGCACTGGATCAGATCATTGGCATGAGAGTAGAAATGAAACATCAGTCTGCAAATACATTAAGTATGGACAGAGCAAGGCTCAAAGAACAGAGAGAGTGTACTTGAGCCTGAATAGGTTCTGATTAATTCTGAACAAGCTCAGCCCTCCCACTCATGGCAGAGTTATTTGTGATAGAGTTGGATGATAGCTAGGAAGGAGAACATTACTGAAATTGGCTTCATAATTAAAATATGGGAAGAATGGCATATCTCCACAGGGGAAAAGAGATTGAGCTTTCACAATAGATTGTCGTAAAACAGCTAATATAAATGTTGTGAAGGCTCATTCTCACAGTAACATTTTCAATAATAATGGAGAATATTTTAGCACACATGATCTGCAGATTGTAAATTATATGGAAGTAAGATCCATGGGTTCCCTTTGTAATTCTTCTAAATTTCCAATACAGACCGGTAGATTATTCACAAAAATTTTAAAATAATTGAAGCAGAACAATGACCCAAAAGGAAATCAGGTAAGAGCCTCTTTCTCAATCTGTCTCTGATACAAACTAGCCCTTTGACATAAAGAAATTTCCTTTACTTATAAAATGAAAGATGGACCAAGTCTTTTTTAACTTCCCCCTTATGATTTGGAGACAAATTAATTTTAAATTAGAAGTAAATAACACTTGATACACACACACACACACACACACACA
>NDGN011451627.1:0-16758 GCA_002564285.1 Tympanoctomys barrerae
TTTTTTTTTAATGTATTTGGTACAGGGTCCCACTATGCAGCTCAGACTCACAGCAATCCTCCTGTATTCAGCCTCCCTAGCCCTGGGATTACAGGTGTGCACCACCACTCCACCTCAGTGGCTGGCTCAGAGCGCCTGGGGGCAGGGCCAACACAGCATGTGGTACTGGGGATCAAACCTGGTCCCTGAGCTTGCCTGATCAGGCACTTAGTCCCCCGAGCTATCTTGCTGGCCCTTGAAGAAAGATTTTTAAAGGATTGCTTATCACGCAGTATGCACAATATGAGTTAGTGGGAAGATCTAATCCATATAGTTCCTGGCATTCTGGTGGGTAGAGGCTATTATGTTGTCTAGAACAACATCCTTGACTGACAAGGAGAAGAGAAATAAGGAAGGTAATGAAATAGCTCTTCTATTCTTTACTTATGCATCCATCAATGATTGCAGAGCTAGACACCTAACCTCGCCTAACTCAAGAGGGACTGAAAACTCCAGAAGAGCAGATGGAACATTTTCTGGGCACCAGTATCTCTGTCCAAGCAAAAGCCCTAGCAGAATAGATTCATATCACCAGAGGATCTAGCACAACACTTCACACATGGAAAAGACTCAAGAAACATCCATCCTATTGAATTGGCTGAGTGATTAGAATAAATCCATTTTGCTTTCCTTCTGCATATTTTTCCTGACTTCAAGAGGAAGCCTGGCTTTTTAAAAAAAGGGTTTTGGGTGGAAAATTTACCTCTATATATAAAAAACAAATGTTTTACAATAAAACTGCCAACATAGATGAGGAGAGGGTGGGAAACAATTCTCGCTGCAAGACACTGCCACTCACAAGTGGACACAGGCTCCTCTCTTCACCAAAACATGTTTGCTGTTGTGCAGCCCTGGCACCTTGGCTGATCTACACTTAAAAGCACGCTGTGACATATCGATCTGTGGCTGAAGGTTCCATGTGGCATCTTGTGAAGTTTACTGCTAGCTCCTGCGCTGGGAGGTAGGGCTCCAAGTGCACTCAAGCAAGCCTGACACTGAGTCTGCACAGTTGTGGGGTGGGAGATGTGGTTGGAAAGACAGACACGCCGCAAGTACACACACAGGCAGAGCACTTCGTGTGGGGCACAGGGCTCCTCATGCATCCAATTGTGAGAGGATCTTATCTGCGTCTGCCTCTGGCCGGCCCTGGCATAGGTTATGTAAAAGGATTAAGGAAGAAATTATCTTTCGTGCTGTTGGCGGCCCTTTCCTCTTTGGAATTTGAGGGCTTTTTCTCCTTTTTTTCCACTCTGCAACTCCCCCCTGGATCTCCTCTTGCCCCTCTAACCACGTGAACCCTCTTTTCTTCTCTGGTTCCTCATTGTCCGACTTTTCAGTTAATAGACATAACCCACAAGGGAAATTTATCAACTGGCATGATTTCATGCGTCACCTTTCTGCAACAGATCAATCTATATTTCCAAGCAATAAATGTAGGATTCCAGTCCCCGGTCACAGGGTCTAGGAAATGCTAGCACAGATTGCAGAAGGGATGCTGCTGCTTGTGGCTTCGGCATACCATATCTCCCAGTGAGGTCTTGGAGCAAATAGTTTAACCTGCCTGAGCTTTGGTTTCTTTTTATATAAAATGAAAATATAAGATTTACCAGGCTTACTCTTGCTGAGCTATTGTGAAAGTGAAATGTTAAAATGGTGAGAAAATACTTTGCTTAATATACAATAAAAATTACTCAATACTAATGAGAAAAACAAACTCAAACTATAGCCCCACTTTTCTCAGGCACCAACTCTGAATTTCTGCCTCTTTTCAAGGCATCTATCTCCACACTGTTATATTTTTTAGTTTGTATTTACTTATTTGA
The DNA here is from genome assembly GCA_002564285.1 of Tympanoctomys barrerae. Taxonomy (NCBI): domain Eukaryota; kingdom Metazoa; phylum Chordata; class Mammalia; order Rodentia; family Octodontidae; genus Tympanoctomys; species Tympanoctomys barrerae. Next base: position 1,863 of record NDGN011451627.1, read on the forward strand.
TATAGGGTCTCACTATGGAGCTCAGACTCATAGTGATCCTCCTGCCTCAGCCTCCCCAGAGCTGGGATTTCAGGTGTGTGCGCTACACCCAGTTTTGAGGCTGATGTGATATGCCCAGCATTCCAGGGCTGTCATGGGATCAAGCCTGGGTCCTTGAGCTTGCCAGACGTGCACTTAGACCACCGAGGTATCTCCCCAACCCCCACACTGTTATCTTTAAGGCATCTGAATTCACCATTTTCAGGAGCAAATTCTCTCTCCCCCTCCCTATAGGATGCACCTTGTTTCCTTAGCCCCTGCCTTTCCCATTGCCTCTATTGGCATTACAACTTTTGTTTTTCTGAGCTGGGAACTTCAGTGTGATCTCTAACTCAGTACTGTATGAGCCCACCCCCCACAATCAGTTCCCATATCTGTTTTTTTGTCCGAATCGTCTTGAATCACCCACCATCCCCAATGCACTGTTCCTTTTCTTCTATTCCACGCAGATCACGGTCCAGCCTTGTTCCCAGTTCATCCTTAGTGTCCTACCTCTCGAGGTCTATGTGGGGAAGAGGTATTCCTGCGAGGGGCCTGAGCCTTTCCCCTTTGGAATGACCATGAAAAGATTGCAGTGAGTGTAAGACCGGCCACGTAGTCTCGTCCTTCGGATAGGTCATGCACATCGGAGCCTATAGGCATGATATATTCAACAAACTGGATTTTTAAGACCTCCTTCAAAAAAATGCCAATGCACCCTCGTGCTCCTGGTAGAGGAGTATAATTTACTGGGGAGAGATATGGACTAATATGTTCTCCTCAGTGACACCAATATCTCCAATGAAGGCCACCATGATGGTATAGCTGTACATCTACGAAAGTATACTGATGTCACTTGCTTCCTGGTTACTGCTGTTCATAAATTAAAGGGGACTCTATGTTCAGTTAAATTTGGACAATGGTCTTTGCATCTTAGGTCTCATGCTCAACATCTTTATTCCTTGAAGTATTTGTTCATTACAAAACAATCTGATGTTTACTTTGTGGGACCAGAAACAAACGAAGATAAAACAAAAACAGCCTCAAAACTTTCAGCGTGTTATGCTTTATCCATCCATCTCCTGAAAAGCCTCAGTCTTCACGTATTATGTAAAAGTCTGTGAACCAATTAAAGCCGCTGTCCTCTCTCACACGCAAGCAGGGCTGCGCTTTCTTCTCCACGTGTTTTAAATTAGTCGAATTTGTTCATCAGCGAAAAATAAACCAGGAGACTGAGTTCCTGGCAGGGGCTAATCTAGAAATATCAAAGGACTGAAAGATGAATACCACATTAGCAGATAGGGCCAGTGAGCATCCCTTCGCTTCACAAATGTCAAGGTACAGCACTCTGGCAAGTCCCAAGCTGCATTTCAAGCAGGAATGTGTGCTGGTACTTTGATGCGCTGTTTCCTCGTGTGGACTTGGTGAAAGAGCGGATGTGTGACCTTCCCCGCTACATCTTCCTACTGATGGAAGGCAAAGAGCCATTTTAAAGTCATCTTCATCCTCTTAAGATAGGTTTCATTGTCTATCAAACCTCCACATTATTAAAATTGACTATAACTTCATTATTAAAATCGACTATGGTTTACATAGAACAAGATTAAAACTTCCTGTGTCACCTATTTATTTGCTTTTGAAAGAAGATTTCCATGGTATAAATATAAGAGGTTATAAAAATGGAGCATGTTTGCCTAGTTCCTACTTTGCGGTAGACCTTCTTCTAGGCCATTTACGTAGACCAGGTGATTACACAGTCGCGCTGCCGCGGGGCACCATCACTGTTCCTCTGCTCCTATGAAGAGGACAAGGCAGTCTCCAGAATGAGTGTGGCCCTCACTACTTTGCATCCCAGCTGGAAAGACACGAAACTCCAAACACCCTCATTCCTACTGATGTCAGCCTATTTATTCTGCATCTGTCTAGGAATTAAAGTAGCACAATATATTTGTCCAAAAAATATTTTTTAGCATGGACTGGCAGCAGACCTCAAGTGTATCTGGGGGCTTGGGGAGGGGGGGCAAAAGTAAGGTACAGTCATCTCGGTAGAGCAGCTCCAAGTCCAGGAAGGAGAAAGGCGAGGCAAAGAGCGGCTGCATGATGAGGCCAGAGCGAAGGCAGCCAGGGATGGGGCAGCCAACAGGCGGAGGGGGCCGTGCTCAGAAGGCCGAGTGCAGGAGCCCCGTAGCCCTGAGTCGGCTTCTTCGCCTACAAAGTGGGGTAGCGGCAACCTCAGAAAGTCACTGTGAGCAGAAGACAGCGTGGGTGTATCAGATCGCTGCAGCAGCTGTGAAAATTATCACCAACGAAAGCCCCTTTTAGTTCTGGAGAACAGGAGTCTGATCAGCGCCACGCTTACGCCAAGGCGCCAGCAGGGCTGCGCCCCCCTTGGAGGTGGAAAGACCCCACGCTGCCTCTGGGGTCAGGGGATTCCTTGATTCTGATCTTTATCGCCACAGCCATACTGTATACTCTCATCTTCTGTGTAATCTTTCCGTGCTTTTCTCTTTCTGAGCCACCTGCGCCCGCACACAGAACTCGCCTGAATAATCAAAGATTATCTTCTCTTCCTAAGATCCGCGGCAAAGATCCCTTTCCCATGAGGTGGCTTTTAAGATCCTAAGGATCAGATCCTAATGCTTCGGGAGTGCCTGTGGGGGGCATTCTTTAGTTTACTGCAATATATAAATGGTCTTGGCACATCAGAGGTCCTTAGTAAATGTTAATACCTGTCTTTTTCATATTATGCGTTTGTTGTGCACCTGGGGGCCTTTATCTCTTAGGCTACATTCTCTGCCCTTTCCTTCTAGTTCTAAGCAAATGTTAGACAGCTTTGGTCTTCCAGACAATCGTGTTCCTATAAGAGATGTTGAAAAGTCACAAAGATGAATAGCTTTGCATTAATGGAGGAGACAATTGCTGCTTATTGTGCTGATGCCGTCTAAACCATTAAGATTACCGTGGTGAGGACCCGGCAGTACGTTTCAGGGAGGATTTCTCTTCCACAGTCCACTTGCCAGGTCTGGGGATTGGCTCTGTGCAGAACTTAGAGTAGCTATATATTGATCCTTTTGTTCTCTAAGTGTTACTCACTTTCCTTTACCCATCAGTGTATGGGAGAAATTATGATTGCAGAGGTCAAGTAGCACTTAGGAGCAATTTAAGAGTCGAAGGAGTGGGCTGCCGGCATTGCTTTACTCAAGACTGTGTGAACCATCAAACTTTACATTTATTCTGACCAGGTGACAAGTATTTTAATAACTGACTGACCCTAAGTCAAGCAGGCAAATTTCCACAATTTAGGATAAAATACTTATTGTCCCGAAAAAGCAAAAACTTGAATTCATGTAGGGCACAGCTGTTCATGGAATAATGATCAGTTGTGTTGATGGGATGGAGAATGACTGAAGGAACATAAAATGGCAAGGACGGGACCAGGTTCCAATTTTGTCTGACTTGCACTCCTTAACCATTGACCTCACCCCCCATATTTGCAGTGTAGCTGTCTTCTCCGCTCTGCCACCTGGTGATTCGCCTACTACTACACCGCGCTCGCTTGGGTGAGTGTTTTTATGTCTTCCTTTCCTTCGAATCCAATTATATCAATAAATATATCACTGGTACCCTTATGTGTGACCAAAGACATTGAACTTGTTTTCAGAGAATTTCTAGCCTGTCTTTGCCTGAGTAGCCTCTAGAAAGTAGAAGTCGAGGCAAGCGCTTGAACATGAGTGGTTTATTTGGGGAATTCATTTCCTAGAGCAAGAGCAGAGGATTGAGAAGTTAAAACAAGAACCAAAGAGAAAGATTTAAGAGTGGGGATCAAGCTGTGGGCAGCTGGGGTTCCATCCTCCTAGAGACTGTGAGTTCATGTAAAACATGCCTTGTAGCTTTCAGTTTAGGAGGCAGGGACCTCCTGCTCCTCACTGGTCAAGGATTCCCCATGCTACCAGCCTTGTTCATGCAGGGAAGTGAGTGAGTTCCAAGTGATGGTACAGAGAAATTCTAGGGCGGCAAGTGAGAGGTGGTCCATGGGAGAGACAGCCTGTCCTTGTACACCGGACTGCCCCCCATCATCTGAACAGCAAAGGTAACCCACAAGGATGTGAAGCAGCACCCGATACCTACAAGGAGAGCCAAGAACAAAAGTATCATTGTAGTTTATGAGAGCCCAGAATATCATATCGCAGGCTGCGCTGAATTTCTTGCCAAAGGAGTGACAGAGACAGTGAAAATATTTGGGAATTCATCGGAGAGTGCTTCAGGACTGTGAGTTCAGAAAAGCTTCTGTGGAAAGGGTGGATTTCTATCCTGGACCTGAAGGAGGCCTCCGTTGTGTTTGCAGCTCAGCATGCTCATTCCCCTTCTGGGGACCAAGTCGTAAGTCCCTCTGAAATCAAGCCTCCTCTCCTCTCAGCCCACGTGCCCGGGCTTCTCTCAGCCAAGCACAGGACATGAGCTCATGCAATGCTCCCTGGCCACTGGGAGCTACACGTGGCTTAAGAAAAGACGTTACGATGAAATAAATTTTTGCTAAAAAGTTTTGGGTAAGAGATTTGCTCTTCTCAAGTATACAAGCCAATAATATCTTTTTATGTCTAAAGCAGTTTTGGATGGGTTTTCAGTTGCTTCCAACAACAAAAACAGCAACAAATCTTGTAACTTAGGTAATTTTTAGGCCTCTACAATTTTTACTTCTCTGTAATTTAGTAATATTTCTTATTTTATCTTTAATGATTTCAGTATTTTCTTCCTTAATTTTCTACACTTGAGAATGAGGAAAGAGAAAAATGAAGGCCGGTCAAATAGCTCAGTGGATTAAACACCTGCAAGCAGGCGTAGGGGCCTGGGGTTCAATCCCCAGGCCTGCCAAGCTGCCCAGTCCCTGGAGCTTGCTGAGGTGGCAATTGAGACTGGGCATGGTGGCACACGCCCATAATCCCAGCTCTTAGGAGGCTGTAAACAGGCGGATCACTACAAGTCTGATCTAGTAGTGAGACCCTGAACAGCCTGTAGGCCCTTCCCTAAAAAGGACAGAGAGAGAGAGAGAGAGAGAGAGAGAGAGAGAGAGAGAGAGAGAAATGACTATTAATTAGCACAGAGAATCAAAATAAGGAAGGGCTAATATAGTGCCACTTGGAACTCTGTTTTGTTGTGTTCAGTTGGTTAATCCACATAGATAGGTGTAGGTGTTAAACTCGTTAGATTGCCTCCCATAGCTTTATTATGCAGATGAAATGCTTAGAAAGACTGTGTACTATTTTCTTTCACTGATCTATTAAGCCCACAGGTGTCTTTCGGGTTTGCTACTGACTTCATTTGAAAGTTGGGAAAGGTGCGCTCCTGAACACAGACCCTAAAGCAGACTGCCCGGGAAGGACCCGTATTCCAAGTGAAGCACAAGAAAAACGCATTTGTAGAAAAGACGTGCATGCCAGGAACACCTTCTAGATTATCAGATGATTATTTACTTATCCTAGTTATTGGATTTAACTGTCACTTATTGCCTTCTATACACAAGTGAGAATAAAAAATTCTGGCTGTGCCTGATGTTATGACTCCGGGTCTGTGGTAAACACAAAAAGAAAATTTGGGAAGTAAACGACCTTTCAAATGAAGCCAAGTAGAGTCAAAGGCCCCGGGAAAGCAATGGCAGGGCAGATTTAGAACACTGCGTAGCAGGCAGCCCCGTCAACTTCACCTTTGCTATAATTAATTAATTAATTATGTATTTGGTACAGGGTCTTGGTATGAAGCTCAGACTTGAAGTGATCCTCCTGTCTCAGCCTCCCCAGCCCTGGGATTACCCAGTTCCGGTGGTCAGCGCAGAGCACCTGGTGTTCCAGGGCTGGCACAGCATGTGGTAGTAGGGATTGAAGCTGGGTCCTGGCACTTGCCAGGCAGGCACTTACACTACCCCAAGCTATCACACCAGTCAGTAAATCTCACTTTTAAGAGAAGAGCATCATGCCAATATTTAGAATAGAAACAGAAGACCGGGAAATTGAAGAGCATGCCTGCTTCTAACAGAGCAAAGAATCATAATGAGGTGGCACAGTTAAAAAAAGAAAATTTGGATTTATTTTGGATTGGTTTAGGTTCTCAGAAATACCATTTTAAATAGTCAATCATTTTGACAATGATTTGTATATTTAAAATTATTCACTGAATGACCTGAACCCCTTCTGATGGGAGACTTCACCACATCTGAGACAAGCTTGATTTTGTTGAGCTCCTAAACTCCTAAATTCTAAGCCACACCAACCCGGGATCACAATGAGAGTTACAAACTGACTCTACCAAAGACGTCACCTTCCTGCTGAACCCTAGCTACAGATCCTTCCCCCTGTGTCTCTGGGTCACATCTGTTAAGTGACAAGTCCAACCAGTGTCCTCATTCACTCGCGTGCAACATCGTGAAGGGTTGCGTGCATATCGTCACGGCTGTGTTGGCCACGGCATGAGCCCTGCCGCACTAGCCCTGTGTGGGGCTCTAACTGTGCTGCTGGAAAGTGGCTGGATCTAACCCCGCACCCCGGCACTTTACAAAGTGTTCATCTGAGTTCTTCCGCCTGTTGTTTTACCTGGCCTGGGATGGGGAAAAGAAAGTTTGATTTCCTTATGTCAAGTTGGTCTATTTTAAGTTGTTGAAATAATAAAAGTTTAACTTCACAGCAAAGCAAGCTAATTTTGTGAAGAGATTAAAGTCTACTGGATAAAATATAAAGTATTTATTTCCCTAAAATGTTTGAAAGTTGTTTCCTCCCAGATCTTCACTGCCACAAATAAAGTTTTTCTCTTTAAAAAGAAAGAGTTCTTTTTTTGGTGGGGGGGCATATAAAATATTGCCTTAGCTACTGACAGCATGTTTTAGAGAGAAAGGATATAAGAATATCTGAATGATGGCAAATCTGTCCTTTAAGATTAACTGTAGTTTTTTGCTTACGATAGGTAAGAACAAAATCATGCCTTTTTCTTTTTAATTTATATATTTGGTACAGGGTCTCACTACACAGCTTGGACTTATAGCGATCCTCCTGTCTCAGCCTTTATGGCACTGGGATTACAGGTGTGTGCCACCAAAGCAGGATGCGGTGGCCAGCTCAGCACACCCCAGGGCGGGGCCAGGGTGGCATGCAGTACTGGGGATCGAACTCTGGTCCCTGCGTTTGCCTAAGAAGGTTTAATATTGACTCCTTAAAATGGCAAGACAAATACACCTGTGCTGCTAACCAGTAAGGTGAAAGCCTACGACAGATGTGAGCTTAGCGAGCTTGGTGCGTAGTGAGATGAATGATCTTGACCCACCCCTTCTGCCTTTTCTCTTTAAAGCAGTCTAGATTTTCTCTTTCTTGGTAACCCATTTAATCCAAAATAGGTTTTTTAAACAGACTATCACAGCATGACTCTATGACTTCAGTTTTACTCAAAGTGTGTTGGACAGGAGCAAGTGTGGACACACACAGGGATTAGCTGACGAGTATGTGAACCCAGTTCGAGGCCAGTTCTTCCTCTGAGCCTGAGAGGGAGAAGGGGCTGCCAGCTGCCGGGGGCCGCAGACCCAGTGAACAGTAATCAGAAGGCCGCGGGCTGTGCAAGCGCAGGGTTCCTGTGAGAAGTATGGGAGACCAATGCATCCTCTTTCTTATATTTCTAAGCTAGAAATGATGTTTCAGCACCGGCAAGTACACTCAAGAGTAGACCCAAGACTTTAGTTTCATGAGCTGAGAAAATAATTTTAATTTTTGGTTATATATTGGTCTCTCAAAAAATTGTACCTTTCTTGACGCTAGGTACAGGTCACCACTGCGCTGTACAGGTCACTAGTTAATAAGCTCCAATACATGAATGCACCCAGTGTGTATTTGCTGACTGCCTGTCATGTGACAGATGCGGTGCTCAAAGGTGGTACAGGGTAGCGCATTAGGGGAGGGAGGGAGCTGCAGAGCCCACCCCAGGAGATGAGAGCATAACCTGATTCGTACACTTGGAAAGAGTCAGGTGTACCCCACTCAGTGCCTGCTCAAGTTGGGGCTCCTGCTGTCAGAAGAGAGCGTACTTTGGGGTCTGCTGTTTGCTATCAGGTAATGGAGGCCTTCCCTTGGAAGGGAGGCCTGAAGTCCCCTTCCTGCTGGCTGGACAAGGGAGATTATGCATTTAAGAGCGAAGCGCAGTATATCCGCTTGGTCTCACATCTACGTTTTGTTTTTCTCCTAAACTTCTCAATACTAGTAAAAGTTACACTTTATCTCCTTAAATCATTTTTTAAAATGTATTTAGTACAGGGTCTACAGGTCTCACTGTGTAGATCGGACTCATAGTGATCCTGTTTTCAGCCTCCCAAGCCCTGGGATTACAGGCGTTCAATACCACGCCCAATCTCACTTGCAATCTCAGTGTGTCCCAGTCTCAGTGGCCAGCAGGGCATGAAGGGGATTGAATCCCAGTCCCTGCGTTTGCCTAAGCAGGCACTTTAATCTGCTGAGCTATCTGGCTGGCCCTCCTTAAGTCATAAATCAGTCACTAACTTGTTTTTACACTTGTGTAGATAGGATGAAGGTTTTAACATCGACCCCTTAAAATGCCAAGGCAAATACATCTCTGCTGCTAACCAGTAAAGTGAAAGCCTACGGCGGAAGACCTAAACTCGGAGTTTCTCCACTCATAAAATAAGAAAAGAAGTGAGCTGGCAATTCCCACGCTGCTCAAACATCCTGCGATTCTGATTGTTTCTAGTATAATTCTTTTAAAACTGATGGGTTGAAATGATAATTTATTATTGAGAGTTTAGAAAAATTTCAGCTTCAAGACCTGTTATTGATATGCAATTCAAGCATTTTGAATGGCAGTCAAATTCTGGAACAATAGCAAGGTCCTCAACCTATGAACTACCACAGACATACTTGCTTTTTGTGGTATTGCTACAGTTGTCTTCTGTCCACAAGAAACCAAATGAATTTTATTTTGTACATTTTTCATAAACCCTAGAATTATAATTTATTTTTATTATAACTATTATATTATACTTATTTATTATAATTATAGTAATACACCGACGGATTATTGTATATATAGACAATTCATTTTTATAATTCCTTTCCAATCTGCATTTCTTGGATATGTCTTCCTTGCTTCCTATTTTAAGGAACAGCCTTAATTATTTCATGATTTAGCATGATTTTTACCAAGTGATCCTTTTTACCAGGTTGGGAAACTTTCCTCACCCTCCTCATTGCCGGGGAGCCTACCACTGATGAATCTGCTGTAGTCAACACGTGTCCGCGTCCACGGAGATGGTGCACGTGTTCTTCTCACCAGCGCTTGGTCTCAGTGAATCACACGCAGCAATTGTGACAATTCAGAGCCACCTTCCATTCTGGGGATGAGCTACACTTTCATCATAAATGGTACACATAGCAGGAGCTGTTTGGCTAACATTTTGTTGGATTTTTGTTGCCATGCACATGAATAATATTTGTCTGAGGTTTTGGTGTCACAGTCATGCTGGCCTCGGAGTGTACTAGAAAGGGATTTTCCTCTTCTGTGCTTTGGCATATTTTGTGTAAAATTGTGAACATTTTTTTCCTTAGCTTTTTAGTAAAATTCATCAAAGAGAAAGTGCTAGACATATAGATTTAAGGTTATTCGGGTCATTTTTTTTTTCTTCTTGAGAGAGTTTTGGAAATTTATGTCTTTGGTGCAATTATCCACCTCATCACGTGTGTTAAGTTTATAGATCAGAAACATTAGAAATGTAGAAGGGGGCAAAAGACTCCTTATTATTCTCCATGACTAATTATTAAATACTGATATCGATAATTTGTAATTTGTTTCTTTGCTAGCTGGAGAGGGTATTTCTCACCTCTGTCTCTTTTTCTTCCCTTCTTCTTCCTCTTATTTATAAGCTTTCTTCTCCTCCTCCTTCCCTCCTCATTAGGTTTCAGTATTTTTTTTTTTTTTTCAGTACTGGGAATTGAATTCAGGACCTTGTGCTTTCCAGACAAGTGCTTATTCTCCTGAGCTCTCTCTCCAGCCCAAGTTGCAGCATTTTAAAGATGAACCTCTTCCTCTTCTGTCTTTTGCTTTGATTCCTTTAGAGCACTCTCTTTGGCTTTGGTTCTCAGCAGCTTGACTAGGCTGTGCCTAGGTGAGTTTTCCTTTGTACGTAGCTTTCATGGGCTTCTTTGGGCTTCTTAGAACTTCCGTGTGTCAGTTTTCAGCAGCTTGGGGTCATTTTGACTTAGAAGTCTTAAGTGAGTTTAGCGCGGTTAGGACCCAATTTTGACAACGGAAGGACGCAACGGAAGTGCCCACCTTGCCCCTGGCTAGTACACCTCCAGTAATGGCGTGGGATTGCGTTCAAGGAAGAGCAAACATAGATATTTGTGGAACATCAGAGAGTCCAGATATTAAATCAGAAGCTCTTTTTTCACAGGATTTTTAAAAACTCATACGCATATTGCAATTTTAAGAAGCACTAGGCTAAAACGAGAAGCGTCATCAGCGATTATTTATGATAAAGCAGTGCCAGCGGGGTTCACAAGCCTCCCAATGGCCAACGATTCATCAAGCACTGAACTGCAGCCTCCTGCCTCCCAAGCAGATCTCCTCTGTCTGCGGTAGGCCTACCTGTCCCGAGCTGCCGCTGTCTTTCCTCTGAACTTTGAGTAATGGTTTCCTGATTTCTTTGCTCACCCTTTTCTTCCTGCACAAGATTTACAAAACATTCGATGATCTTAATAGTGAGGAAGACAGAAAATAAACACATAATAAAATGATTAAAACAATCATTGTTGTGCTAAGTTTGAAAAAAGAAATCAACACAATGATGCAACACAGGGCAGGACACGGCCTCCCGGAGCATCCGCCTCAGCAGCGGTGAGGCCTCACTGAGCTTCAGTCGCTTCCCTGAAAGCCCTTCCTCCAAATCCGGTACCCTCACACAGGTTAGGGGACCAACACGTGGATGGGGTGGGGGTACCGTGCACAAATCAACTCATAACGGAGGCGTTCGAGGAGTCTCTTATCGAAGCTTCTGCAGAGCTGAGGCGTGAGGCTAAGCCACCTGGGAAGGTTGAAAAAGTGAGGCACTTTGAAGTCTAGGAATTCTGGGTTATCAGAACAAAAAATAAATGCAGCTAACTCTAGCTAGGTTAACAGCGAGATTTTACAACCAGACCTGTCGTCTTCAGGCTTCTAAGTGACTCCACTAGCCTTTAAAACTGGCCTGCAGACAATCTTAGAAAGAACAGAGATTGGCTACTGGCACGATGCAGTTTTATTCTCAACCCAAACCTAAAACTTCCCGCTTAAACTGGTTTGCTCAAAAGCATTTGCTGTGACCAGCAAATACTTGGGGATGTCTCCTTAACTATCCCCGCTGCGCCGCCGAAGGTGATTTAAAGGCATCAGCCAATTTTGCTGCAAAGAAAATAAATTTCCTCAGAGTGTTCTAGACATCTTATTGGATGAAGCTCACGAGATTCTTAATCTCAGTTTTTCTAAATCAGCGAAAACTATTTGGCCTCGTGTGTGGATGGTCTTTCCACCAGCTGCGTCCGAAGCCTTCCACCGTGGCCTTCTGCTGTTTGCGCAGGCAGCAAGACCAGCAGATTACGGCTGAGACGCGTTCCAAGGCAGGAGTGGGGAACATGCGACGTCTTCATCCAGCCCCACCCCACTACCGTCATCACCAAGCCTGGAGGTGGACAGGGAGGACGATGGACGCAATCTGGGCTTGATTCCCTCCCTCCCGCCCTGACACAGTAAGCACCACCCGCATCAGGGAGCATCTTGTCCAGTTCAGGACCAACAGACTTGCCTTTTCCATGAAAGGCTTTCAGGGATTGAGATATCTGTCTTGCTTGCTCAATGTTTTTAGGTACTTTCTGAGGAAACGTGGCTCTTGTTGGCCATGGTATGAGCAAGAACCATAACCTTAAATCCACTGAAATTTGTTTATTGAATATATTTGCACAGAAAATAATGAGACGGTCCACACCACGCATTGTAGTTAGGAGATAAGTGGTAGTTTTGCTTGGTGGCTTCCGTACGTCACACTCCCTCAGGGCGGGGCGTTGCTGGTTGTGTTCAAAGGTGATGGCTGAGGAAATCACAAGTTTAACTTTGCTTACATACGGGGCTTATGATACCTCTGTGTATGGAAAAATCACAGGACTAAATAGACTGCTGGGTTAGTCTTCTATGGCTTAATTTATACTTGCAGTTTAGTTTGCCATGAACTGGACAAGATTGGAAGAGGTTTTCAAACATTATTTCTGAAAATTTATTTAATTGTACTTTTTATAATACTAAAAAGCAAAGAAAGAATCTCACATTTTCCATCTTATGATATATAAAAATATCTATTGTACACGCACATGAAATTTAAATTGTGAGTAAGCGGGGCCAGGGAGATGGCTCAGTGGAATAAGCGCTTCCCTGGCAAGCACAAGGGCCTGAGTTCAATCCCCGGTTCCAGGAAAAAAGAAAAAAAAAAAAAAAAGAAAAAAAAATTGTAAGTACATTAAAGTAATATGTATTTATTCCCACTCAACTTCTCTTGATGAACTATAAGCTTTTACTAATAAAATCATTTAAAATCATTTCAGCAATAATTGATGAAGCAGGTTCCTATTACCATATAACAATGAAATTTAAGTGATAATTATTTACTTGACATATTAATTTGCTGGAAATGTTTTCAACAAAACCTGTATATTCTTCTTGGTTCTGTCCAACAACACATTTTGGGATCTTTTTCTGTTTTCAATTTGTACTAATAATCTTTTTCTCTTACAAATAAGTCCAAGTTTACTTTAATACAGATGGTATTTGTCTATAGCCAAAAAACACTTTCCAAAATGTACCCTAGCTCAACAAACTAGTTTGAAAAGCATCTTCAATGAAAATAAACAGTCAAAACCAAGATTAACAAATATCAAAATCCCTAAGAGCTTCATAACTGGATTTTTTCACTTGTCTGAGTAGGTTTATTTTTTAAAAATCAAATGTAGAATACAAACTTGTGAGATACATAGAATTGATTATATGACTGTATACATGACTTAATAGGACATGATAACTTAAATATCTTCCCCCTATACTATATTAAAAACAGACTTACACACTTCTTTAAACTATGCCACATAAAAAGGATTACTGTATTTTATGCAGTTTAGTTGCCAAGTATAAAGTAGTTTAGACTGAAATCCTAGACAGTTAGTAGAATAGACAAGAAAGTTTGTTTTACTGAATTGAGAATTTGTATTTATATCTCCTATTGGCATAAAAATTTCTTTAAAAGAGGCTTCAGGGGCCGGGGAGATGGCTCAGTGGAAGAAGCGCTTCCCTGGCAAGCTCAAGGGCCTGAGTTCAATCCCCGGTTCCGCAAAAAAATAAAATAAAATAAAAATAAAAATAAATAAGTAAAAAAGTCTTCAATGCCCAGTATTTGCCAAGGACCACACCAGATAATAATGTTACAACGATCAAAAAATAACACTCTGAAATCATTAAAGTACATAAATGCCCAGAAAATACCTTAGTTACTATCCACCTTTTATTAGCTATATTCCCAGTGAACTGCCTTTATTAAGAAAAAGACAATTATTAGAATTTATAAAAATACAAATGTATTTTCCGAAATAATATATTCACTAGTCGCAGCAGGTTGTTCCGGGCATGTAGCGCCACCCAGTGGCGACGTGCTCCAATGACAGCTTCACTTTGGGGGGCGGGCCTCAGTCCGGAAGGTCTGGTGTTTGTATCAAATCAATCAGCGCAGTAGTGACAGATTGTTGACCAGATGAAGGCGGCTTGCCCTGGGGTTGAGGGAAGGGAAGGAGTCGTGAGCTAAAAGTGTTTTTTCCATAAAATCAGCACAACACAGCTCATTCAAAGTCTAATCTGAAGGGCTGGGGAGATGGCTCAGTAGAATAAGCGCTTGCCTGGCAAGTGCAAGGGCCTGAGTTCAATCCCCAGTACCGGAAAAAAAACAACAACAACAACAAAACCCTAATCTGAGGTGACTATAGTTAAATAGTGGAATTTCCTAGTGAGGGGAAGCTCTAGGATAGGTAGCTAAACTTCAGCCCGAGTCTACTTACCAGGGGCAGAGTGTTAAAGGGCAGGGGCCTCTCCAGGGAGGGAGACGACTCCTCTGCTCCTCCGGTCCCTTCGGGCTGCAGAAGTTCTCCATATTGCGTGGATGTTAGATCCTTTCTAAAGATGCTGCAGTGGCCCAGGGCTTCCCTCTTTTCCTTGGTCGATAGCTGGAGAGAACTGGGCATCTCGTCCCGCGGTGAGAGGCCGTGATGTCCGGAGAGGTCTGCCTTGTTCAGGAAAGCTAGAGTCATTTCCAGTCCAATAAGCGTGCTGCTGCTGCTCAGATTTCTCACGGCCAGCACGCAGCGTGCCTTTTCTGTGCAGTCGAAAGCCGCAGCCCTGCGGGGTGGAGGGCAGAGCTCCAGCACAAGGGAGCAGGAAGGGAGAGGAAGCCGGAGCCCAGGGATCTCCTCTCCAGGATTCTGAGGACTGCTGCAGAACAGAAGTCATCCGCTTGTCTTAGCTCGCGGTCTCCAAAGGCGCGAATTACCTACGAGTGCAGTACGTGGCTGTTCCAGGTTATGTTATAAAATATGACAAGTGAAATGAAATGGAAATGTTTTGGCAGTTTTGTTGATCTCGGTTTCCTGAAGAAGAGATCAAAGTCCCGCTGTGAGGAGGCTTCAGAGTTTTTGCATTTACTGAAGTGTCAAAATGATAGACAGCATTTGGTCATTCAACGTCCACTATGCTGTGCTCTCAGTAGATACCTGTCTTAGTTACTCTTCTCTCGTTGCTGGGACTAATACCCGACACTCAAAATGAAGGAAGG